>JANZLX010000009.1:4668997-4680740 GCA_025531955.1 Erythroxylum orinocense | reverse complement strand
CCAACCAAATAAATAAATTCTCAAACTAAATCCTCCAAATAATTTAAACATGCTTAAAAGAAATCGGGGCCCAACAAAAACGCTCCAACCCAATGAGCTCATTCCAATATTGAGAAGCATGAAAATCATCGTGCTAATCGACAATGGAAGATTTGGGGAAATTGCAAATATCACATATGATTTCAATGTTCAGCTCATAAGGTTATCCCGACAACCTAAACCACATTTCCTTAGGGTTACTGGGTTTGAAATCAAGGGAAGTGAAGAATTTACGGGTGATCTCCTAGTAGACAGGATATTGGAAGTGTGTAAACTTGCCCCACTGAATTCTTTCTACCAAATTCTCTACCCTATTTTGAAATTCTAGTCTATCAAATGTATCAAAATCAAAGTATTTTGAGACTACTATCTGCTAAACATTAAGGGATTGGAATCGAATACCTTCCTCTTCTGTGTAGATTAGGAAAAGTGCTTTGAAATCTACCACCCTATTCCTTCGCCCTCGCCTTAAGACTTGGTTTCTTCCCGATGATTGGTTGCACTTCGATGACTGCTTAATGCTCGGTATAATGGACTGTAAGTAGGTGAAGGTTGGAATAAAGTAAAAATTTGGAATTTGGTTGGAGAGAAGTGAGAGCATTTGGAGATTCTAATCTTAGAGAGATAAAGTTAAAATGAAAGTGAGGGAAAATGTGAAGTAGGAAATGAATATATAGGTGTGGTAAGGGTAAAATGGTAAAAATTTTAGCTGAAAATTGCGTGGACAGATTTACCCTACCTTCACCAATTTTTGATTTTTTTCGTCTTTCGTCCTTATACATACCTGTCGAGATCTTTTCCTACCTTTTTTTAGCGTTATCAGCTTGTTATACTTTCTTTCCCGATCATCTTTATAAAAAATTAATGCCCTACTCTTCCATGATATTTATTTGAAAATGAAACAACCTAACTATAAAATTCGAACTATCTAAAATCAGGAAATATCTATAATTTAAAAACCGTGGGTTGCCTCCCATGCAACACTTCTTTTAACGGGGTTAGCTTGACGTTCTTTTATCATTGGAAACTTAGCCTGGATCAATTATAAGCGGCTTGCTTCTGCCGTTTTTGTTAAACATCAATTTTGTAGCCTGCAAGTAAGCTACAAATTGCAAAATGACCAGAAGGACATTATTGAAACTCAGTAATGTCCATTTTTTGAGCAAACTATTAGCAAAATAGGGAATAACAAAACTCCCTAAATCTTCTATGAAATCTGAAGTAAATCACTTGTTAATATAGAAATCACGTAAAGTATATAAAATACACAAGAAGGGGGGTTGAATTGTGTAATCTTTTCTAGACTACAATTGTTTTGATATTTCTTGAAAATCTTTTTCAACTATCAAATGAATATCAAAGATACTTTGCTAAAGTTGATATGTATTTGAATCACAATTTTTGTCTAATAACAAGAAAAAATAAAGTGTAGAGTTAGAGCAAATTTATACTACTACCTTAGCCTCTCTAAGCTTTAACCTTTTCTTTCTCTCACTAGAAAGATGTTGTGAGCTTTCGTTACAGTAGTATTTGCTCTCTTGTTTTGCACTTTGAATATAGAATTTTTCTAAGTAATACAACAACTAGTTCTATTAGTCTTTGATTAGGACTTGTATTTATAGCCTAAATCACCAACTGCTTCTTGACAAAAACAGCTTTTGTTTCTTTCAGAAACCGTTATTTAGTTGAGTTCTGTAACTAACTCCAACTAACTAACAAACTTTCTGACGTTCTAGCATATCTTTTATTTTGTATCGTCTGATTTTTGTCGCTTTATCTATGATGACATGTCGTTTATGTTTAGATTCTTCTGTGTTTTGTTTCTTTTGTGTTTTGCTTTTTCTGTGTTTTTGCTTCTTCTATGTTTTGCTTCTTCTATGATGACGTGTTTTTTGTGCTACCAAGGTGTCGTCTACCACCTTTGCATTCTTCCAAAACTCATATAACTCATTCAGATAGACTGTTTCACGAACTTGAAAGAAAATTTTCCACCCAACTACTTCAATTTCTAGTTCAATGTCCATTTGATTTTGCTTCAAGCAGACAAAATCAAGACGTCTTCCTAGATAATAGATTGCTCCATTTGTGATCTGTAATCAATAAACACTAAACACACAAATGTATTTTGCTCAAAGTAACGATGTTAGTATCTAAAGATGAGAATGTGAAACGAAAGAGCTTGAAGCTAAGAACAGAGTAATGAAATGTCTTGGTTAAGAGCACTACAAAAGTTGATTTCAGAGTATTTCAGGAATATTCTAGAGTAAGAGGTACTATATAATCTTGAGAAGGTTTCCCTCTTATACTTACTCTTGAAAAGTTACTGTCAATAACTTACTGTTATTGTTTACTTGAAAACTTATGACTTTTATCTTCTTATCTTTGTGAATCATCTGCGTCATGACGCGTCAGACGATTGGTCTTTCAACAATACCATATTCAAGTTCCATCTGATTTCTTTGAATCTATCTTCACTCAAAGGTTTAGTGAAGATATCTGCCCATTGATGATTTGTCTCAACAAATTGAAGACTAATGATTCTCCTCTGTACATAATCTTGTAGAAAATGATGTCTAACTTCAATATGCTCTGTCGTCGAGTGTTGTATTGGATTCTTCAATAGATTGATAGCACTTGTGATGTCACAGAAGATTGGAATTTGTTCTTTTTGTATGTAGTAATCTTCTAACTGATACTTAATCCATAACGTCTGTGAAAAATAGCTTGCAGTTGACATATATTCAACTTCTGCAGTAGATAGAACAATTGAACTTTACCTCTTGCTTGACCAAGAAACTAGATTATGACCAAGGAAGTGACAACCTCCACTGGTACTCTTCCTATCAATCCTATCTCCAGCATAATCAGCATCACAGTAGCCATTTAACCTTAAATCTGTACTTTTCTCATACATTAAGCAAAGATCAGTAGAACCTAACAAATATCTCAAAATTATTTTAACATCAATGTAGTGAGATTCTCTAGGATCTGCTTGAAATCTTGCACATAAATAGACACTAAACAATATATCAGGTTTGCTTGTTGTAAGGTAAAGTATAGAACCAATAATTCCTCTGAAAAGAGTTTGATCAGGCTTCTTACCTGCTTCATCCTTAGATAAAAGTGTTAAGTCAAAATTGTTGGATCGGAAAAGGAAAGCACGCATTATTTAGAGAAACGGTAGATTTCAAAACTTTTAAGAAATCATTTTTCAACGGAAGCAACATATCCAAATCAACATGTCAATCCATACATGATATGGTATAAGGATAATAAAACTATTGACTTTTGCAACAAATTTCAAACATAAGAAACTCAAATAGGTGACAATTTTGATCCAGAGATGAGGAAAACATAAATTTAACATCAAAAGAGATCTGATAGAAAGCTACATCAAATCGAAACTTGCAAGAAGATTCAATAAAATAGAAAGGGAGATTAGGAAATTTTAACTCTTTGTTTTCTATTAGTTATTCTGTATGTTTATGTTTGATTTTGTTTTCTATTATGAATAACTAAACACTTTTTAGTGTCTAGGTGTGATGAAGTCTAGTTTGTGAAATAATATGTTTTAATATTTTATTTAATGCAATTATTTTGATTGATTTTTTATGATTCAATTATGTGTTATTATGTTTGTTTAAATATATCTGGAATATTAGTACATGACTTGAAAGGAGGTCATTGCAAACTTAAAGATAAGTTGATATAAATCCTCTAGATTAAGGTCAAACATAATAGCAGAATTTATAAATTGATAAATCGATCCTAGGACTTTTAACTAGAAAGATTTTTTTATCAATTGATGGATTAGGTGTTAGTAGTCTCGGCAGAGTTATTAACATAAGATAGGAATTTCTACAGTCCAGTAATCAATGCAATAATTGTATAATAAAAGGTTAATTATTTAAGGATTTTTAGGGGGATTCATCACCTATACACTAATCTTTGATGTTGATTTTTCTATGTAATTTCCTTCATTTTCTTATTTCATTATTGTTTCCAATTTTAATTTATTTGTTTAAGTTTTATTTTTAATTAAAAATCAAATATCCAATTCTTAGGTTAGATAATAAGGGAAGGGAATTACTAATACTTACTATTTTCGTGGGATCGACCTATATTTGCCTGAGCTAGCTATAGCTACGTCGTGTACTTATAGTAAATTTAATATTGATACATAAATATATCAATCACACGATGCGAACATGATCCCATGTTTAACCTAAGTTGTTAGTACTAATTTAAAGAAAGTTCTAGAGCAAAAGGCTGATTACTCTCCCTCCAGATCTAATCATTTAACCCTAATTAATAATCCCTAATTGATTATGAAATTCTGATTTTGTAATCTCTCGATTAACAAAAGTAGCCTATGTCTTCAACAAGTTCTTAAGCGATCTACGAGATAATAGGGTCCCCCCACAAGATCTCTCTTCGTATGATTATCGATTTGATATTTATGTGACTTATTAGGTTGTTAACCTCATTACCCAACCTAATCATATTACTATCGATTCAATATCTCGATTTATTATTAAAGTATGTGTAACTATATATATCACAATACTCAAACATTTCATTGACATCAAAAGCAATCAAGTCATAAAATGATTCAAAGATAAATCTTAAAATGAAATTAGAACATCATTAACATGTTCAACATCCTTAATCCCAATTCACACATCATGATGGAAGTAAATAAAAAAGAGAAAGAAGAAAAGAACTTTAATGGATGGGGATAGAGTGGATGGACTGCTGCTACAAATGCTCCTTTTTTCTTCTCTCCTTCTTGATTTTCCTTTAGGTTCTTTCTTAATTTGGAACATGGAGGCTAGGTCTATTTTGGGTCGTGTACTACTTTTATATAGTTCATGGGTCATTTGGGGTAAAGACTAGGTTTAACCCTTGTCAATTTGTCTAAAAGGACCCTCTAAATATCAAAATAGAAGGAGATCCCTATGTCTATTGAGCGCCTATCACTATTATGATAAAGGTGTCACGATCATAACCTAGTGAAATTTACCTTTTTCATGATTGTAATATGTCACGATCATGACCATGTGTGAAGCTCTTTTGCCACGATTATGACAAGGGTGTTATGATCGTGACCTTGGGGAGAGATCATCTGTCACGATCGTGATAAGGGTGCCACAATTATGACCCCAATTTTTTGTTCAAACTTTCTCTAACTTGCTTCAATCTTCTTCATCTGAGTTCATACACTAACAAGCACATCAAAACACCTCAAGTGCATAAAATTAAAGTCCATCATCATGCTCTAATCTAGAAAACACTCAAAAACATAAACACACAATCACATTAACATAATTCTAATCCTAAACATGCAAAAATCATCTAGTCAACACCTGTAACACACTAAAACACTTACCAAATATATAATGTAAACTATAACTATCATATGGTTCCATGATGGGGGGGCATATTGGGGGTAAAAATTAGAGTTCAATTTATTAAAAGAAAATGCAATGATAATGAGAGGAGGCTTTTAACACATATAAGTTTTAAAGCTAAAATAGTTAATTAGAAGCCAATCAAAATAGCTAAAGATAAAGTGAAAAAACATTCTTGTAAAAGGAACAATGGTTTCAATAGATTTCATTAAGAATTCAAGATTTAAGATTCATGATGATGATTTCTTCATCCTTTATTCATTCTTATTTTTATGTTATTCTTTCTTGTTTATTAATAAACTAATTAGGATATAGATCTAACTGGGATGGACCTTAAGATGTAATATTTTAAATTGATATTTTTATTTAATGAAATTCCTAGTTTTTAAAAAGATTTGTTCATATTCTTATATTAGTTTGAATCAAAGGAATGAAAGATGAAGGTTCAATAATTAGATTCATACATTAATATTGAAAGAAGATATGTTTGGATAGATTAAACATGAATGATGAGGGTTAAATGAGTTACTTGAAAGAGAACTACTATAATCAAAATTATAAATTTCACAACAACAATCCATCAACAATTTCAACCTGTCCATTTTATACTATACATCATCATATTTTATTGAATCAAAATAACATACAATCATAATCAAGTTGTCCTAAAATTAACTTCCTAGGTAATATTGATAGCAATCATATCACCAATCACATTGAAATCAAAAGTATAACTCAACCCTCACCAATTATTTCACTCAATGCGCTCAAGTGTGAGAAGCTTCAAAACTCTCAATCAATGCATAGTAGAACTCTTGCCATAGGCTTTTAATAAAATGACACCTCCACTACCTATGTACAAACTAGAAACAAAAATCAAAAGGTCTTTATAAGGTTGTAATAGGGTTTAGGTGCAGTATGATTGGGATAATAAAATGGTTAAATTGAAGGAAATTTACTCAAAGAAATAGTACAAGACTTGTTTACAAAATACATTGGTCCTTTCAATGCAGCTCTATTAGTACCATAAACTTATTCTTTCTTTTTTTATTTCTTTATTTCTTTTTTACATCATTCCAATCAGTACTAAAATTAAAAAGTGATTATACCTTTTAGAAATTTCAAGTCTTTAATAAGTAAATAATGTAAATAACCTTCAGGGTTCAAAAAATAAAAAGATCCTCAAAGAAAAAAAAGGCTCAACTTGGTATAAAATCAAATTATTAACAAAACACATATTCATATCACAATACTCAATCAAACCAATTGCATTAATAAAGAAATCAAATCATATCAAAGTATTATCATAAGGTTCATCTAACCTAAATACTAATTGGAAGTTTAGTTACACATGATTGAATTCGAAATCAAACATATAATGAAAGAAAATGAATAAAAAACAAGGGAATCACAATTCTAAATCTCACTGATTATCTTATATTGAATGCTCTTGCAATGTAGAGGTTTAATATTGAATTTTGATGGATATGTCGATGATTTCTTCATGTTTTGCACTTCCCTAGACCAAAATCATCCCTTTTGGACATTCTCCACTTCTAGAAATTGCCTCCCTAAGTCTCTTCTCTTTACTCTCCTCCCAGAAAAGTCTTTTTATATTGAATTCTAGGTTTTTGGGTTATGCAAAATCTCTTGCATGGTCGTGCATCAGAAGGTGCTTAATCAGAATTTGCTATGTATCGGAAAAATGTACGAGTGAGCTAAAGTTCAAGGCTGTGAACTCCTTCTAGATTGTTGATTCTCTGTTTTATGCCACATTTTCTTCTGAATTCTTCTCCTTTAAGTCCTTGAAGGAAATTATAACCCATAAACACACTTGAAGCAAATTAAGTACCAAATATAGGATAATAGTATAAAATATCAAGTGAAATACATCAAACATAGGTGTAAAAATATAGTCAAATATCCAACTATCACATACTATATGCTTCCTTAAAATATGATTATCTTTTACTTTCTCTTATTCATGCATAATGCTTGTCCTTTAATATATTATGGGTTTGCCTCTTATATAATATAAGGTATATGTTAACCACAGTAAAATAGAGACAAACATCATACTTAGTAACAACATGACTTATTAGCTCAGATTTCTTAAACTTTATTTCTTCATTCCTAACCCTTAAGGGAAACTTCCCATCATGTATATCCACTAAAGCCTTCGAAGTGGCAAGAAAGGGTCTTCCCAAAATCAAGGGTACATTTATGTATTCCACCATGTCTAAAACCATAAAGTCTAGAGAAATGAAAAACATTGATTTTGATGGGTACATCCTCCAATATGCCAACTGGATGTTTCATAGAATGATCCATAAATTATAAGGAAAAGGTATGTTTCAAATCTCCCATCCCAAGCATTATAAAAATAAATAAAGGAATAAGATTGACACTTGCCCTTAAATCACATAAAGCATGATTAAAGCTTATATCACTAATAATCTAAAAAACATAAAAATTGCCAGAATCTTTAAGTTTAGGAGGAAAATTATTCTCAATCATTGCTCCATAAGCCTTATTCAAAGTTATAGTTTCCCACTGCTCAAGCTTTATTTTCCTAGATAATATCTCCTTTAAAAACTTAGCATAGGATGCTTTTGTTTCAAATCATCTATAAAGGGGGTATCAATATACGACTTTTGAAGAACTTCCAAAATTTTTCAAATTCTTTATTGAGTTTATCCTTAGCCAATTTTTATGGGAAAGGCATAGGCAACTTATATTGTGCAAGGAACATATTTGGGTTCCTTATCATCTCTTCTTTTCTCTTCCTTGGTTTCACTTTCCTTACTAGGTGTCTCACCTTCTTTATTTTTCTTACTATTAAATTTTCCCACTTTAGTATTGTCTAATATTTTACCACTCCTTAATGTCATAGTATTGTAATGATCTCTAAGGTTCTCAGGTTAGCCAAGAAGTTGACTAAGTGGTCTAATAGAAGTGAGGGGTTGTTTGATAATTTAGGCTAACATCTTATTATAGGTTGATATAAAGTTAACCTTAGAACTAAGTAACCTAATCGCGTCCTTGAACTCCTTATTTTTCTTTACTTAGTTCATTAGGAAATTCTCAAATATGGACTATAAGTTAGAATTATGAGGAGGGGTTTAAAAGGCCTTGATTGGAAACCAGGGGGTTTGCCTAACATTATTTTGAGGGACAGGTTTAAATTTGTTCCCATATTCTTACTAAGGTTATAGGTGTTAGGAAAAAGACCATTCTTTTGGTTAGGGTTGTTAACATAGTTAAACAATTCAACAAATTAATCATAGAAAAAGGATTCCCCAATTGACAGTCAGTAACTAAATGTCTTTGAGATCTAAAAATGTCATACAAAACATTAGGTGTTTATATAAAATTCACTATCATATGATCAAATTTAAGAAAAAAAAACATCAACCTTAGTGGTGAGAAGATTTGTGGAATCAATATCATACTCAACTAGAGACATCTTTCGAAAGACTTTTTCAATTGATCATTAGTAATGGTTTTGAGTCATGTCCTTGATCTGTTTATATGCTTGATCCATGATCTCATTCATGAGAGCATTACCAATAGCAGTATCTACTAAGATCTTAGTGTTATAGGTCATCTAATTACAAAATGTCTAATAAATGAGCCTCTTCTCTGGCCTATTGACACTAGCACATTGTAATGCTACTTAAAATAAACTAGACCTATTACTATAATAGTGGTGAGTCTAGGTTGATCCTATAGAGAGTGTTCACTAAGCTTTTGAAATGAAATTAATTGGTACTTATGATTTTTTTCTGGGGGTGGTTGGTTTGGTTTGAAATAAGAGAATAAAGCAAAACTAACCTAATGAAAAACAAAACTAACCTAATAAAGCAAAACAAATTAAAGAAAACATGCAAAAAATGATGAAAGTGATGGACTCATTAGGAATTCGGTTCTTTGGTTCAATCTCGGCCTACACCCTTATTAAACATATTTCATTGAATTGTTGTTCTTTTACCTCTCCTTAAACTATTAATCGTAGGTTAATAATAAGATTGATTAACCTGATTTTTCCCTTAAGTCATGTCTAATTAAGATATGATAGTTAATTAACCTAACTACCGAATAACCTAGGATACAATCTCTATATTCAATTAGGTAGTAACATTACAAATTATGAAAAATGATTAATCTAAGAAACAATCACATACACTTAAGTCATCAACCTAGATTATGTTATCCTTAATGATTACAACCATTAGTCGCTACAAATGAAGCTCAAATATAACAATTACAGATTATATTGAAATTCTAACTATGGGTTCATACACAAACAACCGAACTATATGATATACTATCATATTTATACCAAAACCCAAATCCATATGCATAGGATAATATAGTTAATTCATAAAGAGAGAAATAAACCATAAATACAAGGAAAGGAATGCTTAACCGGGTTGTCAGCATCGATGTAACGTCCGAACTGGCGTTGGAAAGCTACCCCTCTATGGATCTTTTAGGGTTGATAGCTTGTCACGCTCTTCTGTCTCCCCTAAGCTCTTGAAGCTCTTCCTAGCCAAAAACACTAAAAACCTTTCGGTTGTCACATAAATGAAGATTTTATAGCAAAAAATAGGATTTGGGTGAATGATACACCCTCTCATGGTTGTAAGAGCATTCTCGTGGCTACTGTGAGACACCTTGTCATAGCCATGAGTCAATGTTAACGACTGTGACAAGTTATAACATAGCCGTGACTCCTTGTTATCTTGCTCTAATATTTTTCTTTATATTTTTAGCATATATCTTGTCTTATTTGGTATTTACTTTTCTTCTCTTGGTTTTAATCTTCTTCTTCTTTCTCCACGTAGACAAGTGAGTGTGAATCTTCAAAAAATGACTCAAATATAGTGCTTTCAAATCACTTTAGCTCTTTCGCATTTGAATTGTGCCTAAAACCACATGTTAGTCAAAGTGAATATCTTAAGTATTTTCATATCAATAATAAGCATTTTCATATCAATAGTCACTAAGTGTTATGGAATAAATTCATAGTCAATTAAGCACCTAGATAACCTATGATAGGGGCATGACCTCAACAACTCACCTTCCTTTTGAGCAAAAGTTGTAATATGAATTTTGATTTGATTAGTTTTTTCCTAGGGGGAAGAACTTAGAAAGAAAAGTTTGGGATAGTTGATACCAAAAAATGATGAATCTATTTTTCAAAAAAGTAGTGATGGATCTTACTAGTAAGCTTTGTAGCCATACTCTCATATCATCCTATAATGAAAAAAAGAATAACCTTAGTTTCATTGCATCTAGTAAGACATTATTAAGCTTCAACGTATCATAATACTTCAGGAACAAAGAAAGGTACAAATCTTACACCCTCTAAATTTATTTTTTTTGTACCATAGAGAAAAGAAAAGGTTTTAATTCAAAGTTGTTGGCTTTAATATTGGCCTTTACATTGCCCAAACTAATTGTAGCACCCCACTCCCGCGTAACCTGAACTCGACATCAATGGTGATATCCGAATCCGTGCCCCATAAGGTTGGCGTGTTAAAGCACTCATTCAGTCGAAAAATTGGCATACCTTCTTTTTTTCATGACAAAATACAAAACAATATATGCGGAAATCGATAATCAAATAGTGCATAAGCCCTTTTCAATCATATGGTGGAATTTATAAAAATTCCCATATGGCCAATTAGTCCCTTTCACAATTACAACCACTTTAGTCATTTCAAGATACACATTTATACAACAATTGTGGAAAATACAATTCAATACAATATTAAAGACACGTAATGCAGACGCGAACTGATCCCAACCTCTATTTTTCTCCTGCATGCAGTAAGTATACTCCCGTTGCCTAACGAGGTGTTCTTCTGAGTCTTGAAAAATAATTGCAATTTTTTGGTGAGTTTTGCGAACTCAGTGAGTAACCATCATCGATGGTTCACCCAATCACATAACATACAAGTCACACATCATACTTTATTTTACATTTCACATTATTACACATTTCACATTTATTACACATTCACATTTAGTATACATTCACTCTTTTTTACACATTCACATTTATTACACATTCACTTTTATTACACATTCCCATTTATTACACATTCAGTATATTGAATCATTCATATTATGTTTATGCAATGCGCATGAGACTCACTTTCCATTTGTTACTTTGTTGTGACCGCTGTCCCATGTAGGGCTCATTAAACATTGAGCTTTAAGCTCTGATCGGTGGCTACTCTGGTCACAACTCCGTTATATTTCATGCATTCATGAAATGAAATGCA
>JANZLX010000009.1:4658797-4668897 GCA_025531955.1 Erythroxylum orinocense | reverse complement strand
TCTACTCCTCATTTTCAATAAAATCACATTTAATAACAAGTATACCCGGAAGTTGTCAATGAATGCACGTACCACTTTTTATGCGAAAACATTTAATATTTATATGTATATATGTTAACATGATGCATGAGCAAAGAAATGCATTGTCTTACTTTCTCTTTGAGCTCATATGTACTGAAATTTCAGGTCCTAACCCTTAATATCAGGACAGGATGTTACACTAATCCTTTTAGCATTTGATATAACCAAAATCCTTCAAAGAGTTAATATTCTTCACCAACCATCTTTTCCTCTTCAACCTCTATTCATCTTCTGAGTTTTCTTCTTATATGTAGTTTTTTGTCAATCTAAATCCCCATGAATTTTAGATTGTCATATATAAAAAGTCAAACTACAAAAGAGAAAGATTAGAGAAAACTCATAAAATGATAATAAAATAAGATAAAACAAAATAAAAGTCTACTTTAATCAGTTTATAAATTAAATGAATATTAACTACTCAAACTCCTTGGAAACGATGCTAAATACTTGACATTTCTATTTTGTATCAGGCATACATTCTAGTTATTTTAAGAGCTAGTACGTACAGGTTGATCCCATAAATACTAGTTCTTAATTACCAATTTCTTACAAACCTGATTATTTAGACAATCAAATATGATTGATTATAAAGGAAAGTAACTAAACAATTCTAAAACATTAAACAAAACAATGATCAAGTAACATATTCTCTAGGACTTCACTGCATTTCAACTTCACTCTGATTTAATAAATGACTGGTTTTTTGGACTAGTAAGAATCCCTAAGTTATAATTATGCTTTGTTTTAAGTAACACAATCCTTATCCTTAGATTGAATTAATTGAAATCTCTAACTATTCAAGATAACCTAAGAATATATTAATTTGATTTATGGATTCTTGTGTTAGGTTTTATCTTAACTTAAGAAGATTATGTAATTCTCTCTTGAGTAACTTACTTAACCCTCATCATTTATATATGATATATCAAAACACATCTTCTGTCAGCCTCAATGTATGAATCTAATTATTGAACCTTCAACTTTCATTCGTTAAATTCAAACTAATATAAAAATATGAATAAATCTTATGAAAACTAGGTATTTCATTAAATCAAAATATAAATTCAAAACCTACATCTTAGGGTCTATCCTACCTATATCTATATCCTAATTAGTTTATGAATAAATTATAAAGAACAACACAAGATAAGAAAGAACAAAAGATAAAGACATCATCATCATGAATCTTGAATTCTTGATGAATAATCTTGAAATCCTTATTCCTCTTTTAAGGTAATCTTTTCACTTCTCTCTACCTATTTTGATTGTATCCCAATTTGACTCTTTTAGTTCCAAAACATTTTTGTGCCAAAAGCTTCCTCTCATTCCTGCTACCATTTCTTTTAATCAATTAACTTTAATTTTTATTCTTAACACGGGACTATGTTGTTATCATGTTTCTCTATCACACGTTTTGGAAATTTTTATATAAATAAGCACCACTAGCATAAGGTTAAACACAAAGTTATGTTAGCACCATATTGGCGAACATAGATTAAACATGATGGCATGTAGGCTATGCAAGGAGAAATAAAATGCCTAGTTCCCCAGGTAGCTAACCTGAATATACTACATAATTTTAGGATTACCTCATACTAAAATGTTATCTACAAGATCATTTTGAAGATGTTTGCAAAGAGGTTTGAGGGAGCATTTAGGAGCCTTATTATTCTTAGTCAAAGTGTTTTTTTTAAGAGAGAAGTATTGGCAATAACCTTCTTCTAGTTCAAGACTTAACTAAGAATTATCATAATAAGTTATCAATCAAAAGTTGTGCCTTAAAAATTGATTTCAACAAAATTTTTGATCCAATATATAATGGAAGTTCATACTCACTTACCTTTAAGGTGTTATTTTTTCTCTAAGCTTTTTACGTAATGGATTTAATAGTGCATTTCCTCTTTCTCATATTGAGTTCTAGGAAATGAAGAGTTAACTAGATTGTTCATTACTATTGACATATTGTGTCTTTAGGCTTTAACTAAACTCATCTCCCATAATATAAAGTGAAGTAAAGTTTTTTTATTGCATTTATTTATAATTTATTGTTTCTATATGGAGATGGTGCTCATTTAATTGAAATCTTCGTAAAATCCTTGTAAACTTTCAAGATCATGCTTGGCCTAAACATTAATCAATCTAAAAGACAATTTTTTACATTTGTAGGTCCTTTAAGCTTGTTAAAGGAACTAGCTAGAATATCTGGCTGTCAAATTCAGCAAGCCTTATTCAATTATCTTGGTATACTAATTACTACAAAGAGCCATCATTAAGGGAATATCAACCTTTATTTGATGCAATCAATAATAAAATTAGTAGCTGGTGGAATAAGATCCTATCTTATGTAGGAAGAATGTAGCTTATGATCACTGTCCTTAACAATATACATAACTATTAAAGGTCTCAACTTATGCTATAAAGGAATTTAGTTAAAGCTATTAAGAAGAAAATGAAGAATTTACTTTGGTTTTAAAATGCAAGCAAAGGAAATCATCAATGGTGAGATGATCAAATACTTATTTTCTAAAATAAGGAGGATTGATGTTTGTTAGAATCCATGTCATAAACAAAATGGTAATCATCAAGAAGATCCAGTATTCAATAACAAGGAATCCACATGGATAAGACAGATGTACTCTCAACATTTAAAAGCCAAGTTTTGGAACTTGTAAGAAGAATCAGGGAATTGACAAACCTAAAACTAGATGTTGAGAATAAGGGACTCAAGGCAAGAGTTCGAAGCAATGGTTGAAATGGCTATTATTTGTAGTTTTGTTCTAATAATTAGAGTATTCTAGGAACATTGCACAAATTACTAAAGTTGTTCATAATCAGACACCTGCCATCTACAAGTGCAAGGATTAAGGAAATCATTCAAGGTGATCATTGGCAATGCAACTATCGAGTTTCTCTGTTATTAGAGATAATCTCAAGTGCTAACAAAGAGTTAGATGGGCAAAATTAGTCTATTCAAGTTTTCATTTAGTTAAAACTTCCTTCATCTTATAGTTAGTAGCCAAAAAGAGACTCAAGACTAAGAACATAATTGAAGAGAATTTTTATTTAACTTGTGAGCTATGCCATCATCATCACCCAGTCCGAAATCTCACAATGAAGCAGGGTCTGGGAGGTCCGGTAGTACACAGCCTTACCCCTACATAGTAGAGAGATTATTTCCTTTGGACCCACATGCAAATGCCAATAAGTAGAAAGTATCTTCCATTTATTTTTTTAGTGTTAATTTTTTTGTTAGAGTTGTGAAAATAGGTGAAAATTAGATGCAACATCATATGTCTAGCTACAAATTGAGATAACACTAGGATAACAAAGTAAATTAAGATATATCACAACATGACACTTAAAATATATTTAAAATTGCCTTTATCTGCTTTCATATATGTTCTATGGAGGGAGAAGGAAAACAAAATACCAACAAATAAAGTCATTTTTATATGTAAAACTTGGAGTTGGATAAGAGAAATTCTATTTAGTATGAAGTTGGCCAAAAGTGTATTTAAGACCTTAATATACTTTACTAAGTTGAACCCTAACATTTCATAATGCCCAAAATAAAGGCTAAAAGTACGTTTTGAATCCCATCATTTGTAAAAAAATATAGAATAGACACTAATGTTTTGAAGCGTTAAAATTAAACCTCGTTAATTTCAAAACATTCAACACAAAACATAAATGAATGAAAAATTTAACAAGATTAATTCTTCATCAGTTAATCGTTACATTAATACTGATATGATTTTATTTTTATTTTTAAATAAGAGTAGCCCTATTATCATATGACAAATAGGATTCACCGTCTAAAATATATAAATATGGACTATATTGTTATGTTATAAGTAAGACTTACTGTTTGAAATGTATAAATAATAGCCCCGTTATTTCGTGGCTACGAGGTCTACTTTTTTTATTAATATAAAATTTAATTATACAATATTTTTATTTAAAAATAAAAATGTTATGTCAGTATTAATATAGTATTTAGAATTAATCTTATCAAATTATTCATCTGTTTAGCATCTATTATAAATGTTTTGAAAACGTTAGATTACAATTTGAAAGCTTTAAATTAGTATTTGACAAATTTCCCTTTTTATCATATTTCCTTTCCCATAAGCATCTCTGTTGGGTCCGGGGGTACCAAAATTCTCTCAGGTTGGTTCAACTAGACGGCATCACAGAGGAGCATGCGGTGATATGCAGCGAATGAGAGGTCGAGTAACCTCTCTTTTGAAGGGGAAAGCTGTTAATTCATGGGCTGCTGTGCATGACACCTTTGTATCCACCAAGGTAATGTTTCGTTTCTCCTTAGGTCGGGATTACTTGAACTTCACCCTTTTATTTACTTTTGATTTCCATCTGGGTTTTGCTGTTTTATTAGGACATTTTTGAGAGGCATAGAGTAGTGTTCACCGTGGGAACTTCTATGGCATCAGTTGCTACGGCATGGGCAGGTAAGTTTTTTCTCTTCGTTTAGCTTATTCCTTTTTTACTTTGTCACATCCCTTTGGTTTCGCTCAAAGTGTTTTGATATTAGCACTTAATGGGCCTTTGGGACGATTGTTCACGTTCTTCAAATAAATTAACTGTTTATTTCTTTGTGTAGACTTGATATTTACCGTCTATGAACACGTTGATTGTTAATCGAATTCTGTATGTCAAACTAGTCTTGTCTATATCAGAATCTATAACTTTGATTAAGTGAACTATTGTTGGACATATATTTATCTGTCAGTTGATGTAATTTTTGTCAGATGGGTTCACTACTTGAGTGAGAAGATTCCCTAGAAGAAACTGGCTTGTACTCGATGAATTGGTTGATCTTATACTTGATTTAGGTTATGTGTATTGAAGCTTCTAGAACATTGATTTCTTTAATTTGATTGGTTCCAAGTAGATTTGGAATTGAACGTTACAATGGCCTATATTAGTGAAGGAATTATATAGTTATGAACTTTGTGGCAATTTTAGAGTTTCTAGGGCTTCTAAAGCCTTTGTACCCATGTCTTCTTCTTGAAGGGGAACTTTCACTTGTGAAAGACAGTGTTTGTCCGTTATCTAATGCATGGGAAACAAGGAAATTATTATTGTTCTAACTGTTTTAATTGTATCTAGTACTTGAGTATCTTATCAATGATCATAATTTATTTACAGGGTATTGCATACGCCATTATCATGAATCAAAAGTGGATCAAAGGCTTGAATCAATTGAACAAGTTGTGAGTATCTGTAAATTGCAATACTTACCTTTGATTATGTTTCATATTGGAATAGAAGTGTGTGGTATGACTTGTTGTCCGTATTTTTGTTTTGGGCCAGAAATCCAGTCAATGGAGTTGTCTCCTAGGCCATGGAAATGGTCTGGTGACTATACTACTATTTCTGACTGATTCGTTTTGGAAACAAATGATTGCCCTGGAAAATATAGAGTAAAGTTTTAAATTACAGATTGGGGGTTATACTGCGATTGTAGGTTATTGCGGTGATTTGGACACAACTGTGATAACAGAGTGGACACACAATTGTGGTATTGCGGCCCACGTATTTAAAACCTTATTATAGAATATTGAATTATGGAGAGTTAATGCTACTCAAAGTTGTATTAATATCCATTAATGTTACTTTGTTGTTTCAGTCTTTTGAAGTAAAATGCTAAAGTTTCCTTTTTGTGGTGAGAAGCTTGTATGAAGTGCCCTTTTCTTTGCCAATTGCATTATAAGCTTGTTTCACTCATGTCAAGAAGCTGTCTAGCATAAAAGCTTATGCTGTTTGTCGAATCTAATAATGGTTTAAATTTTTTTAACATGTGAACTTAGATGAAGATTGAATACAAATCACAAATCCACCAAGCAAACTACGCAATTTGATTGGAACTCTAGAAACCCCAGTCATTAAGGCTTTGATACTTTGTTAAAGAATCATTTAACTCAAAAGCTTAGTTTGCTGGGTAAACTGCAATATCAGTGCAACTACTTTAACAACTATAATTCCTTTCAAGTTATTATGATCTGGAACAAAAAAAAAGGGATCAATTTTGACTAAGTTCATAAGAACATGCCTTTGTTAGCCTCTTTGTTTACTTCCAAAGGTAAAGAGCTGTTGAATGCTTTGAAAATTTGCTTGTCTCTGAATTTTTAACGTTTCATTTCCTCAACTCATCTTGTCCCCTCTGTATCTCTAGTCTTATTGTTTCAAGTCTGAGTAAATTCTTTTTGTTTTATGGCAGATGAAAAGCAACTATGAAATTGAGCATGCAGAATTCAAGAAGCTTGTTAATCCTGGAAATTCAAGTATTGCTGCTTCCATTGCTACAGCTGGAACTACATTTATCATTGGGTATGCCTTCACATTCCTTATCGCACACAGTGTAGTTGCACCTTTTTTGGCTTTTACTTTTTTCACAATTCTCAAGTTCTTTAACCTAGCATTAGTTGTTCCTTTTGCGAGTCTTGCTTTGCTATGCTTAAAGACATGGATACCCTTTTCCCATCATCAATTGATTTGGGACTAGTTAATTGCAACTGGAAAATGGGCTAACCATTTTAGCCTAGTTGTAATAACGCAATGAAGCTTTCCCACCCCTCTTCCCCTAAAAATGAAAGAAAGACGAAGGTAAGTCAATAATAGGCTTTGATTGATTTATTGTTTTGCAATGCATATGATAAGTTGTTTTTCTGGAGAGTAGGGCGTCTTAACCTTTGTTTATAATTACTTTTTGGCTGCCTCCTTAGCCAACATAACCCTTTTGTACTGGTATTACAAGGCTTTTTCTAACTAGTTTCTTGATGTGCCTTATGTCATAATTCAGTAAAATATCTTACTTTACCAAAAAAAAAAATGCATATGATGGTCTTGATTGCTGATAGTTAACAGTTTTTAGTGATTGCTGAATTAGTTTTGGCATTTTTTGAGCAATTTCTTCTACATCCTATGAACTTTCTATAACTATTATTTTTCAATGTCAATGTTGTTGCTTTTTACCTTGTCCACATGGTTCATTCTAGGAAAATACATTTATAATATATATAAGAATTCCCACATTGCTTCCTGTAGTAGAATTGGACCATTGAACCAACACTTGGGTTATGGTCTTATTTTATCTTTTGAGCAACTTCCTATCAATTATGGCCACCCAAAGATTTGTCAACCGGTATTGAGATTTTTAAAAGTGTTGAAGAAACATTGAAAATATTTGTCACTCATTTTTAAGTTGTAAGATGTAGAAGACATTGTGTATTAAAGGTCTTGTTGGCAGCTCCAACTTGTAGGCAATCGTGCCAATTCTGTCAGTGATCTTTTATGGTCCATAATATCTTGATGCTAGGCTATAACTTTAAATATAATTAAAATGAAATCTTTCATTAGTTTTGTGTTGGAGAATTGAAATAATTGTTGCATAAAGACAAACTATGAGAAATTTCCATTTCCCACTCAATGCATTTCACAACTAGTTTTGATATAGATTCATCTATGTAGGGCGCTGACCGCTAATCAAGCATAAGCTTCAGGAAAAGAATATTGATCCTTACTCTTTGCTGAGGTCTTGAATGGGAAATTATCTTAGCATCCATTTTCTTTTGTGAAGAATTCAATTATAGCCTATATCAGAGTTTCTTCTCACATAAAAATAATCTCTTTTTGTGTGTTTATTCTTCTTAAGTGTATGAAAATCGTGTCTGATTGATTTTTGAACTCTTATACTGTCAATCAAGAGTTTAGACGTTCAAATAAGCTAGTTGATGTAGTTTAATAGCACTAACTTGCTTAACATATATATCCACATTTTTTTTCCTTTTTTTTGTTTTTTATCCGAGTTTTCAAGGTACATAATGATTATTACTCATAAAACTTTTAGCCAGTTAGAATGGTATTTGATGAGAAAAAGTCTTAACGAAGTTGGTTAAGATTTTTAAGATGCTTCAAATGCAAGTAACTATTGCTTTGACAAGGATTGATGGTTTTGTCTGGGAACCAATCAGGCATTAATTCTTTCCGAAGTACTAGTTGTTCTGTCAGATCTTGTGTTTTGCAGCATTCATATTACTTTGAAATTAGTAAAATGTTTATATCAAAATGATATTAGCAGAAATGTTTTTGAGCCCTTGTTGCCTCTATGATAAATTACTTCATGCATTTGCTAATGTCTAGTTTACCTCCTTTTCACCTGAGTTGCAGATATGGCCTTGGTTGGCGAGGTGGAAGATGGCACGCGAATAGGAAGTTGAAGCAGCAGATGAAAACACCGGGACAGAAGCAATCTAAACGTTGGGTATCACTGGGACGTATAAAGCCTAGACAATGGCAATTTGAACTTCTTAGAAGGTTAACAAAGATCCAAAATTTGAGTGTAGGTAAAGCATCCAAAAGTATGTTAAAAATCTGCCCCAACAATACAAACCTGCAGAACTCGGACAGTCTTGTTAGAGAAGTAGGAAACAAAATCAAATAGTCTCGTACTCAGATTACTATGTACTGCTAAACTTCGGAACTACTTCAACGCATTTTTTTGCCACTTTCTTCTCTTTAAACACATATTTTGGCTCTACAGTCCTTATGCTTAGAACAAGAAGTTCGTGGTTTTACCCATGTACAAATTCCTTTTTTTCTTATTCTCCTTTTTATAGGATTCAGGACTGAGCCCTGAAGCTGGGCAGGGAGAACAATTCTGTCCATCTAAAACTTGGACTCTGATTTTGAGCTCTTGCCAGTGATATATGTAAAATGTATATATTCTCTTGCCAGTTTAAGATTAGGTCAATCCTGATATTATTCTAAGTTTTGTAGAGGCGCTAGGATCCTCGACAGTCTCTCAATTTTCTACTCCTTTTATGCGTTTTCGACCGTAACTTAAAAAACAAAAGTAGTAGTTAGTTGCATGAGAAGTGTCCTACTTTGACGTATAACCAAAGGCACTACAAGTATATAAAATAGATAAAGGTTGCAATTAAAGCATCTATTCAAATGATTAGAGATGCATTACACCCAATTTTGAAACTAGGCCAAATAAGCAATGTAAAGGTGTTCATTGATTGATTTTATGTGTAGCCGTAGTTAGCACTAGCAAGTACGAGTTGATTTCACAAAGACTGCCCTTTTTTATTATCTAACAACCGAATCAGGTTGTGAATTTAACGAAATGACTGATTTTAAACTTTTCATAAAAATTAAGGACTTCCTGCATGATTTTTAAAGTACAACGGGGTTTTGAGGGATTTTTTTAAAAGGTAAATGAATAATTCAAGAAAAGAGGCCTAAGGACAAAGTTAGAGTATATACATTAGTCTGGTACTTCGAGAGTAGATTATATGCATTAGTCTGGTACTTCGAGACCTGGACAATATCAATAACATAAATAAGACAATATATGCTCTAAACTTTATCTTCTGAGTTCTCTACCACATATAAGCAAATAAGTCTCCTGGATTGATATGCATCTAAAGAGATTCATGAGCTGGTATCAACTTTGATGTAATCGAGTAATTGAGACATCTACATGCAGTTTTGACATTTTTTGGCCTCCAACTCTACCTCTTGCTTGTATGGTTGGGTGAGCTGCTTCCTTTCTTTTCTATCTGTTAGTCACTGTGTTTTGTTCATTATTAAGATCCTAAGAAGCACGGAAACGGACACACGACATGGACACGGACACAGGGACACACCAACTTCTCTAAAATTTGGTGGACACGGACACGGCATATATATATATACATTATAAAATTTAGAATTAAGAAAAAAAAATCAAAATTCATAATATGATAAATATTGATTAATGTGTTTCAAAACTTCCAATATCTTAATAGTTCATATATTTTATAAGTCCCTCTTAAAAAATATGGAGCATTTATATGCACTTTTTGTTAGTGTTCGTGTCGGACACGGCTCCATTTTGCCGTGTCCGTGCTTCTTAAGATCCCATTGCATGTTGCTTCGTTGCATTTAAGCTTGTTTTATGTTGTATCTCGTGTGGTTCTCATCAGTGTTCTGAAACTCGGATCGGTCATCGA
>JANZLX010000009.1:4635997-4653317 GCA_025531955.1 Erythroxylum orinocense | reverse complement strand
CTTGTCTATTTATACAAACTTTTTCTAACTAAAATTCAAATATCAGATAACATCTAATCTAAATCAATCTAAATCAGTATAAAATAAAATCTGAACTTAAAGATAATATTCTGATAATATCTTTGACTGTTTCAAAGTCATATTTTCAACAACTACAAAGAGTCAACTAAAAGCCAAAGTGAAGGCCACCTTAGAGAAGTTAAGGAATACTGACGTGTTATCCTTTATTTTGTTAAAGTGAAGAAAGATCGAATGGATGCACAGTTTGGTAAGTTCCTTTAAATGTTTAAGCAACTCTAAGATAACTTATCTTTTGTTAAAGCACTTGTGCAGATGCTATAACATATGAAAATTTTAAAGGAGCTACTATTGAATAAGGAAAAGTTAGAGGAGTTCTCAACTGTTACGCTGAGTGGAAGGAGCTTCGAAGTTTTGAAAAGCAAACTACCAGAGAAGCTTACAGATCTAGGGAGTTTTACTATCCCTTAAAAATTGGTAGCTTAAAAATAGATAAGGCTTTATCCAACCTAGGGGTTGGAATTAACATGATGCCTTATTCTTTGTTTGAGAAAATAGGATTGGGCAAACTAAAACCTACTAGGATAAGTGTACAACTAACACTTTATTATAGAACGTTTACAAAAGGAACTCCTTCAGCAAGTTATGATATGAAAAACTCCTTTTCAATTCCATAAATCTCTCTTAAACCTCATATAAATAATCACCTTCATTTTGTTAAAATTTTTTAATTTCCTTTATGAGCTTTATAGTCTTTATCAAGGGGAAGTACTTAGCTAAGAAGGTTTGCACCAGCTCCCCCCATATTGTGACATTCATTGGGCTGAGTGAATTTAGCCATGCCTTGGCTTGATCCTTGAGTCGAAAAGGAAAAAGTCTCATCTTAATTGCATCATCTGACAACCCATTATACTTGAACATATCACAAATCTCTAAGAAATTAGCCAGATGAGCATTAGGATCCTTATTGGCTAGCCCATAAAATTGCACGTTGGTTTGTAGCATAGTTAGCAGTGCTGGCTTGAATTCAAATGTATTAGTCTTTAATCGTGATCTTGTAATCCCTTATTGATTCACATTGAACCATGACCTCATGAATTCCATAATGTCCTTTATTGTTCTCCTTGCTTTCTTCCGTCCACCATTGTTCTTTTTATTACTTCTTAATGATCCACCTTTCGAAACTCTCTTTCTTGCTTTGCGATATCAAATGTTGATGTATCTTCTAATTTTCTCATACTCCGAGTGATTCTTATATTCATGCACCTATAATCACACAATAGAAAAGTATCAATTCCTTAAATCAAATGAATTCAAATCAAATAAGATGCTAATTCAATTCCCCAACAACAACATCAAAAACTTGTATGCTCATTCTAAAGTATGTAATATCGCAAGTATATGAATCGTATATTGTAGGACATAAAATATGATTCCCATGAGAATTGAATTAGTCACCTAATAACTTGAATGCACTTTTTTTAAGGTGATAAAGGATTGAATTAATTGAATTAAAAAATTAAATAAAATTAAAATAAAATAATAAAACTTAATAACTAAATTAGTAAAGATAGCAATAAAAGTGAAGTTAATCAATATTAGAAATTAGGGATTATTCTATCTTTGATTTGTCTTCCCTTTATCTTGATAATTCAATTATGCTTGATTTTTGATATCCTAAGGTTTTGATTACTCTCTCTTGATATCTAGCCAAGTGTTAGATCCCTAAGTTCAGACCGCGGGATCGTGCGAGTATTGGCAAGCCTTGACCAATGCTTGGCACGCAAGTCGGCACGAGGAAAGCATGTTGATGAGGGAACAAGGCAAAGTCTTACGAGCTGGCGAGCAAAACCTGAGGAACTTACGAAGTAGGAGAGGGATGTGGGAAGTATAGGCGAAGATCTCGAGAGTAGGCGACATTCGATACGCGTAGGCGCGCATTAGTGGAAATCTTCGACGGGACATAAGATTCGGATGCGAGGCTGCACGGAGTTGATAAACTAAGTCATGCGAGATCCGAGGGTGCTCGAGAAGGTGCAAAGGCATGTAAGACCCCACGAGGATGCACGAAGGCATACGAGTGCGACGAGGCACTTAAGCACTTGACTTCAGCGAGGCAGGTCGAAGGTATGTGAACTGTATAAGGTTTTATGCTAACTAGGTTTGTGACTTGAACTTAATTATGGAGCAACGAGATTGCACTATGAGTGAGCTGGATCATGGAAGATGGACTTATCCATAGGCGTGCATTGATGGACCTATTACAGATAAGTTATGGTGAAAACACTAAGGCAAACGTGGGTGAGTGCGATCGGACTTGGTACGAATTTTGATAGAGTCTTGGACCTTGTGGAGATTGACTTGACCCAGGCTAGGACTTGACAGACAAAGAACTTAGCCATGATCGGATGAATAGACCACAACTAACAGACTTATTGTGGGAAGCACTGGATCAGGCCAGTGGGCAAGTGGGCTTTGGCGAGATCTTACTACATCATCAGCGGATAGAGATCGTGGGGAGATCTTGGATGATGTGGCGGATAAGATTACATTAGATGAACATCAGTTTGAAAAGATAAAGATCACGGGGAAGGATCATCTGAAGATAAAGGAGATCTTCGTGGATATGGATAATCATTCCTAGATAAGGTAATCTTTTAAATGTGATGTAACTTAATCCTATGAGATAAGATAGGATAAGATTATGAACTTAGTTAGTAGAGTTCTATTAGGACTCTTAGTCATCTGAATATGCCTATATATAGCTCATTCGAGCTTTGCTTTTCTCATTCAATCAGAGAGATCATTCTTTGTATTCTTTTGAGGGAAAGTATATAAAGTTGGTTTTTAACTGTATCTCTGTGTTTCCTTGTTGCCTTTGTTCTTATTGCTTTTATAAGCATTGTTTCTTCGAGTGTGTGCCAGGTAAATACTTCGAGGGTTGTTGAAGGTTGAGTCTTGCTTAAACGAATCTAAGTGAGACTGCCGTGCAAAGGATGTTGGTAATCAGCTTCGATGAAAGTTTAAGTCCCAAAGGTGACCTTTGTATCACCAAGTAATCCCAATTGAAATATATAATAGTTGGATTACAACTTCTCGATTCATAAAACTACTCCTAACTACCCAATTGGATTTGAAGCAATCCTAAGGATAATTAACTAATAATTAAGATCTCTCTTCAATTGTTTGTTAATATGATATTTATAGGTCTAGCAAAGTGCTAGCTTTTGTTGTGTAATTTAATATAGATAACTTTAATTCAATCTCTCGATTTCTTAGTAAGTATAAGCATGAGAAGTACCAAAAAGTGTCATATATTAAATTTAACAAGATAACAATTATCAAAACAATTCGAGAATAAAATCTAAAATAGATTTAGAATCCTATAATCATGTTCAAAACATTACTAATTAGAATTGACATTCAAGATAATGAAAAGAATAAAAAATAATAATGAATAAGCTTGAAAGCCTTGATTTGAAAATTCTAGAAGGTTAGAACTAACTTGCTGTTTCCATTATTTAATCATCTTTTTTATGATGTGTAGAATTTTTTTACATTCTTACTCTTCCTTTTTAGGTATCTTTTATGACTCTCATTGCCTTTCTCTAAATTCAGACGCTTCTAATCTACCTCTTGATGTATCCTTCTTATTTTCCTTATATATCAACAACCTAGGATTTCTAGGATATACATGGTCATATGTGCCTCCAAAAACACCTTAATTTATGACTTTACATAGTTATAGAGACGTACATAGGGAACATATAACATACACGAGTGAGTAACTCCATACAGGCAGGAATTGTATCTTTAAAAATCCACACATTTACAAAGACTTACACGGTCACTATACACGGTTGTGTAAGTCCACAATTGCTCCAATTCTTCCATTCCATGCCATGATTTCGCCTTAATACATCTCCTTTTGATCTATGAAAGCAAATTTTATCCAAAAATACACTTGAAGTGAATTAAGAACCCAAAATACTATAAAACTCTTAGATAATAAGTAAAATACATTAAATATAGGTATATAAATATACATAAATAATTATCTATCAAGTTCCACCATAAAAGGTATAAGGCACCACTTTGCGTGAGAAAGTTGTAAAAAATCAAAGAGGATCTTAAGCTGCTAAAAAAGGAAAGATATAATGATACTTAAGCTGTTATTTATTAGTTAATGATAAGTTGATAAGATGCAACATATGCTTTATTAAGATCCATTGAATCCTTTGACACAAATGGAGGAAAAGAAAGCCTTATTTGATTATGTGTAAGTTGTTGAGGTTAATTGTTCTATTTTGAAATAAATATTGAGGCTTCAATCTCTTTAGCATGGTTATAGGAACATTTCCCTTTTCTATAAGTCTTTACTCTCGAGGAAAAATTACAACAAAATTTTCTTACTTTTAAGGTATGATGGGTATTATTTCATCTTAGTTTGAACTTTTGAAGGATATTAATGATTTTTCAATAAATTCCTTAGCTTCTCCTTGACTTATACTTCTTTAATTTAATTTCTTCAATATTTTGTCATTGATAGAGTTCCTTTAACTAATGTAGACTTATTGATCCAACCTATTACAGATTCTCAAGTAGAGAAAACTCTCTGTACTCGTCATCCTAATAAGGCCTCTGGTCTAAATGTTCCTAATGCTTTATTCTTCCATAAAATATTTTTTAATTATTAAAGAATATGGTAACTAGAGCTATGCTAGAATTCTTTAACAGTGAGAGCATGTTGAAAGAAATCAACAAAACTTTCACCAATTTAGTTTTAAAGATTCCTAACCTTTGCACCTTAAAGGATTCCAAGCATATTTCTTTTAGCAATACCATCTACAAGAGAATAGAATGATCCTAATCTCTAGGCTTTTAGCAATATCATTTATAAGATAATAGCAAAGATCCTAGTCTTTAAGCTTAAATAAGTGCTTTAACCATTGATAAATCAATCCTAAAGTTCTTTTATGTCAGTTTGACAAATTAGTGATAATTTTCTTTTTGCTTAGGACTTGCTCAAAAATTATAATAGGAAACATTCCTTTAATAGTTGTTTTATCAAAGTGGACTTTAATAAATCTTTTGATTCTATTGACTGTATATTCATTATAAATTATCTACATGCTTTTGGCTTTCCTTCAAAGTTTGTCCACTAAATTACCTAATGCATTACCATTGTGTCTTAAAATGTATTAGTTAATGGTGAGCCCACTAGATTATTTAATGGAATGAAAAGTCATAGGCAAGGAGATCCCTTATCCCACTACTTATTCACACATGGCATGGAAGCCTTATCAAGGCTTATTAGTCATATGATAAGTCAAAAAAAGAATAAGCTTTATGTATCATTTTGAATACAAACATCTTAAAATTTATAACATTTTATGTATTGATGATTTACCTTTTATCTGGTGTAGATCTAAATTATATTAATGCTTTAATGAATGCCTTAAAGTGTTTCAAGAAGATATCTAGATTGGAAATGAACAAAGAATGTGTCTTTATATCTACAGTAGCAGCAATATATTCTTTTTGGATCACTAACCCGATAAGATTACAAGAATATTAGCTTTCATTTACTTATTTTAAAGTTTCTATCTCTCACAAGAGGCCTTCCTACATGGAATTCTTGTCACTTATAGAGAAAATTCAAAAGAGAATCAACATATGCTATAACATGAGCCTTACTTATGCTAGTAAATTCAATTAATCTATTTTAGTTTTAAATTCATTGTATGTTTATTTGTACTTACATATTGTTTTCCCTAGGCCTACTAAAAATAAGTGAAAGGTTCTTTAAGACCTTTTTGTGGCCTAGTCAAACAACTAGAAGCTATAAAGCTAAGGTTAAATGGGGCGTTGTATGTTTGCTTAAAGATAATGGAGGACTTGGTATAGCCTGAATTGAGATAAGTAACAAAATTGACATGGTTGGAGGATTATAGAGGGTAAGGAGTCTCTTTAGGTAAAGTAAAGGCATTCACATTACTTAAAATATAATAACATCTGGTAAACTTCTCCAAAATGTAACTCATCTTGGACAATGCTTAATATTTTCAAGCTTAGGGAGTAGGTAGAAGTCGGATTAAAAGGAGATTAGGCAATGAAGCTACTACTAGCTTTTGGTATGATAACTAGAGTTCTTTGAGCCCTCTTATTAATGATGTTCATTTTTCAACTTTGAGAAGCATGATACCAAAACTTGCCACTATTTGAGAGGTAATGCTTAACAATATCTATAATCTTATATGAGCATCAAGGATGATTTTCTTATGCTTGCTCCTCTCTTTCACTCTTTCTACTAATTCAACAAATAAGTCTACTTGGTTTACACACTCTTTAGGATCATTTACTAATAAGTACTATAAAGAATCATTATATGGCTAGCTACAGTTGAAAACTCTATACTAAAGACATGTTTCATATTGCTACTTCTATTTCTACTATTTTCTCTTTTTTTGGTTAAGGCCCTAAATCTATTAGAAACTTATTCTTTCAATATGATTTCACCAAACCAATTTGGCAAACCATACAAAGGCTTAACAATTTTTCATGTGTTGGTGAATTCTTTAGCTGATATATCGGTTGGAGCATCAAATTGAATTGGATATTTAAGGATGATGTTATCAAATTTAGAATTGCTTTTTGTACTGCCATTTATTTTATTTAGAAATAAAGAAACATAAGAAAATTCCAAGGCAAATGACGATGAGGCAACAACTTATACCCAATTCTATTTATTTTATTTCCTTTCCTTTCTAAAAAATTAATTTTATTTGCAAAAGTAGTTATTGTTAGGAATTTATACCTTCCGAACCCACACCCAATGATATTTAATAGATAAAAATATCAGAAAATAATAACACAAGAAAATTTACGTGAAAACTTCCAAACCGGAGAAAAACTACGAGCAACAAGAAGAAAATCTACTATGTGAAAAATTCTTACAATCACACAATTTTTCCTCTCACTCAATCCCCTAATACACCAATACACTCACAAAGAAATACCCAAAATAAACTCTCCAACTCTCACCTCAATAGAGGAATTTAACTAGAATCAAATTTGTCATATAAATCTTTGACTTTGTTTGGTGCATAGACTAAGGAGGTAGCAACTTCCTTATATAAGTAAAAGCCCTGGCTTATTTGTTGCCTCTAACCAATATGGGACAACAAAGGAGTCAAACTCAACAATTAATGAATTTTCCCGTTACTTAACAAATATCTTTTGTTTCTTCAATAGCCTTACATAAAAAAATATTTTTATATAGTTATTCATCTTTACTTTAAAATCAATTTTAATAAAAATTTGTAGTAAAATTAAGCTTAGTGACTGATTTGCTAATTCAATGTAAATAAATCTAACCTAATCCAAATAAAAAGATTTTAGAATCTAAAACGAGCCTAACACATGATAAATCTATATCCATTTGGCTTTGCCAATATTTTAAAAATTAAACCGAACAACAAATCAATTGGAAGAGAGGTATAAGCTTTAAAGATTTTAGATTGAAACTAAGCCTTCGTCGTTTAGTTTCTATCTTTTCTTTCACACCATTAACACTTTACTTTTAGCATCACATCACTTTGACTCGAAATATTCCTCTCCAGCACTTTGCCTTTATACTTTGCTTTCACTTTCTTCAAACTTTAACAATTTTCTTCATTTGATGTTTACTTCTCTCTTTCATTTCATTTCCTTTTCTTTTCTTTCTGATCTTGTCTAATGAATCCATGCCATATCTAGAGCTAACGTTTTATACCATATGCTCTCTTATACAAGCCTTTTTCTTCTTGTGAGTGAAAATTGAGTCTCTTATGGTGGCAGAGACATGGTTGTACTAAGGGTCGAAAAAAGTCCAATCTTAGCGAAATCAATTTAAGTATTCTAATTTGATCAAATTTTAGATTGAGTTAAAAGTTTTAAAAATTTTTTGAGTTGAATCGATACGGTTCAATCTAATTTAAAGCTCGAACTTCTCAAGTTACACCAAATGACATTATTTTGTGTGTTAACGAATAAAAATAAAAAATCGTATTCTACCCAGTCTAATTTGAAACTCGAACTTCTCAAATTACATAAAATGAGATTATTTTGTGTTAATGAATAAAAATGAAAAATCATATTCTATCTTTTTTTTTTTAATCCATTGCGATCAAATGTCATTGCCCATTTTCAAAATTTCTACAATCACACCTTTTCAATTCAGTGGCTCTACGTAGATTTCACACGATGTAATAACAATATCAAAAACCATCCAAGTAACGCAGGAACTATCGAAGAAAGCAAAGTATCACATCTCTCACCTGCATTTTATTCGCAACAAAAATGCCCTTCCATGATCCCCAGGCTTTTCCTCGTTACAATTCATTTCAGAACCTATCACACGCCGCATAATTACAGGTGAAGAGAGAGGAGCTTGAGGTAATGTTACAAGAATCTCCTCTCGAAGTATTGATCATCAAAATGGAAAAGTTACAAAAACATTGAATTCAGATTTAATAGTGTGAAGGTTCTGAAGAGGACTGAGATAAGTGAAGTGGTGGAGAAACAGCTGGTTCAGAGGGATCATCCGAGGTGTTTGTATTCATGCCTTGTACTTCATTTTTATTAGTTGCAGCTTCAGAATTTTGAACCCAATTATCAGACCATCTTGACGAGGGAAGTGTGTCAGATGAAGCAATGCCAGGCGATGTTCTTGGATAAGTTAGGACAGACGAATCAAACATAGACAAAGTTGGCAGGTTCAGGCTGAGACTATAGCCATAAGGATATCCAGGGAATGGATGATCATATCTGCAACTCGGACCAAACTTGCAAATTCCATACATATTGTAGTTTGAACATACAGCTTGCCCCTGCCATTAGATACACGAATGACTAAGGATGACAATTTATAACCCACGGGCTTAAATTTAGTTGTTACCAATCCATGAGCTAGGCCCAGGCTCAGATAAACTCAAGGTCCAATTACTCTAAGCAAAACATCGTTTTACTTGGGAAAATTGGGCCTCGGATAAACTTGGGTTTGGACAACCCAAACCCTAATCTAATTAAAAAAAAAAATCTATATTTTTAATTTTAAAAAATTATTTTAAAAACTTGGCGGAAGGGCCAGCCCATTGCCATCCCTACATATGACCAGACTTTGAGAACATCAATCTTTGGTTTCATCCTGTCATCTTCACTAATAAATTTCAGAAAGTTCAACCGCTAACCAATGTGTTACCAATCATGAGAAAAGAAATTGACTTACAGGTCTTGAAGGGAGCCCAAGAGGACCAATGCTATCTGCTACTTGTTCAACCCTCTCTTTCCTCTCTTTTGGGTGATGGTACCTGCAGTCAGATCCAAATTTGCAAGTACCAGTACTCATGAAATGCCTGCATTCTGGTTGATCAGGTCTCTCAGGTAGATTAGGAACGGTTATCATTGAAAAGTGCACTTGTCCACCCGATTCAACTTGATTTCTTGAGTTGTAAACAAGATTGGACCTCGGGATATTGGGAGAAGACATAGTGCTAAAGTTTCCCTGCTGAAAAACAGAATGGAGACAAGAGAACATTAAGAAAATGCCTCAATCCAAGAAAAAACTTAAAAAAAAAGATTTGTCCGGAAGTTTGAAGTCGAAATATCCAAGAAATTACAAGCAAAAAAATTAAACAAGTTCCAACAAAACATTTAGTCTAAGCAGCGGCTATGTCTCAGGATGCCTCAATGCACATTGTGGGTGTAGTTCCATCATTTGCTGCATTAATAATCACAAAAGGACCTGTGGGAGTGAATTAATATTGTCCTTTCGCATGCGTCCTATCAGCAAACATCACTTGGAATTTCATCGAGACCCAAAACCTGCCATTGTTGCACCTCGTAAGGAAAAGTTTTCTATTTCTTTTCTAGACAATATGTGCACAGCATCGAGTCCTTTCATGCTTGCTATTGAGTCCTCATCTTTCTAATCCCGCTAGGTCTAGGTGAAACTCCTATTAGTTGATACCACTCCATAGCAAATGAAATTTTGCCCTCATTAACATCCCCACATTGTGGTGCAATTCCATCATTTATTGCATTAACAATCACGAAAGAACCTGATGGTGTGAATTAATATTGTCCGTTCGTGTGCATCCTATCAGCAAAAATCACTTATAATTTCATCAAGATGCAAAACCTGCCACTGCTGCACCCCGAAGGAAAAGTTTTTTTTTCCTAGGCAACAACACGGAATTCAAATCCTTTCATGCTTGCTACTGAGCATTATGCTCATCTTTCTAGTTCCATTAGGTCAAGGTACAGCAAGCAAACAATTGATAAATTCATACACAATTGGAAGGAATAACAAATTTCGAAGTCCACTAATCTTGTTGTCCTATTTCATTTCTAAATTTATTTGGATAAGAAGTCCTCTTAATTTGAAATGTCAAAAATATTTTTTTATATTTTCCAATCACCTGACCTCACTATTAGAGTTTTGGCAGTCAACTTTTAACAGAAGAAACATTTCATAAGAACATTGGAACACAAAAATAAATAACAAGAACAACGGACTAAAATTGATTGTTTATTCTATAACTATAATATGAAAGAAATGGAAATAATTAAACCATGATAACTGAAGGAGGTAAGTACTAAAAGTAGAACTGAAATTTTGGTTATCCGAATAATGAATGCTAAAAAGTAACATCCACAAGATTTTTGCATATGATCACATAAATAGCTGGAATAAAACATCAACCACCAAACCTATGGCATCTTAGCCATTCAATGCCAGATAGACGTAGGATCAATGGAAGAAGCATGTTGTTTTAAAATTCACTGAATCATTTTCAAATCATAAATCTTCATTCAGATTATTGAAAACAAATTAAATGTAGAACATACTGATATCAATAAAACTTGGTGAAGGAATAAAATTAATTATGAGAGTATCAAAAGAAACGTAATCCATTTATGCCTGAAACAGAGATTATGATAACAGCATATGCTTTGAACACATGCAGCCATCATGATCAAATGTAAAATATGCAAGCTACACTACAACATTATCAACAGTGATCGTCAAAGCTATCTTAATAAATGATTATGATGCCCTGTTCCTCGGCCCAAAATTCCACAACTCAAAACAAAGTATGAAAAAGAAAACAATAGAAAGAGCTACTCATTTATCTCAATACTACAGTCGATACAATATGTGGAAGAGGAATAACAATGATCAATACAGTCACACCTTTTAGAAACTAGAAGATAAGATGGTGCATGCAGTGGCCATTGCCACTTCAATAAAAAAATATGATTGTTGAACCATGGAAAATGCCAGATACCAAAACAGTTACACATGTTCCAAGAATGCATTGAACCATCCTAACTGTCAAATGGAAACAAACCAGTGGAAATTTGTTAATGAAGTAATTAAAATTTGTCAATAAGTGATAGTTTTCTCAAAATCCAAAACAAGCTTATCATAATTGCAAACTTAATTTGTTAATGGTTTATCATTTGCATTGTTGACTACATTACTATAGATGAGATTAAAAATAAAATTAATATATAAAAATGTTTCCAATTTTATAGAAATTGAAAAAGATAAAAGCCATCAAGATAAACTAATTAGTAATATGTTAGTTTAATTGGTTAACTGAAACAATCGACTGCATGTTCCCAAGTTTGTCTATTATATGTTATCTCTTGTGCGGCATAATTTATCATTTTACCTTTGTTTTCTTTTCTTTATTTTTTCCAAACTCACTATCAGTTTTTTAAGCAAAGGAATTTTAATAATTCTAAATGCGTTATTCTCATAGACACATAAACAATAGCAAGCTAACTACAGATAGTAAACAGCTTGTTCATGCCAGTAAAGACATGTACCAGCTGTACCGGTCATAAAGGCTCTCTTCTCTATTTTCTACCCTCTCTCTCTCTCTCTCACTACACCAGGAGCTCTCCCCGAAATCACCTTTGCAGCAAGCAAAACGGAAGAAGCACGCATCAATATTTAATATTTGGCAACTAGGCCCATGATAATGATTGAAAAACTAGATACTTATAGCAAAATTAAGATTCAACCACCACATACTTACCACATAAGTGTTCCATCCTTGACCAGGAAGAACACCTTGAGAAGGAGAAACTACAACAGGCATGAAAGCCTGCGGAATCTGCAAATGAGGGCTAGAGACATAAGGTGCCCTTGGTAGTGGCCACGTTGGAACCCCTACAAAGGACAGACCTGAAGGAGGAGTAATTGATGGCACTCTGGAGCTCAAGGTAGTGGATACACCAGCAGGCAAGCTACTGCCAACTGATGAAGGCTGTGGATGATGGAACTTGCATGCAATGCCAAATTTACATGAGCCTGTCCGCATGTAATAAGGACATGATTTTTCATCCTGTCATAAGATATACCCAATAACCACGTTAGAATATGTTAACATGATCCTAAAGTAATTGATCAGATAAGGGAAGTAAGAGAAGACCTGGCGCATGGGTAGACCAAGAATATTGAATGAAACTGGCCCCGCACCATTCCTGTTCTTTGGGTGATGAAATTTACAGGTGGATCCATATTTACACGTCCCTGTCTTTAAGTAATACTACAATGTCGATTTCACAGCAGAAGCAGTAAATCATGGTTAGAAGTCGGACATTTCTTCTATCAAGTGAAAGTTAAACAAGTATGTTGAATTGAGGGTATTGTCATGCAAATAAGAACCATAAAGATCTTTGAGCTTCTCATCAATCTTCTCATTTCAGAAATGTCAACACTATCCCGAAGATTTAGACAGATCTGGACCTCTCTACTTAATCTTCCAGAAGTTAGAAAACAAAATTGAATAAATGATAAATACGTTGTGGATGTACAATAGAAAATTGAATCAAAATTGTCATATGCAATACAAGGAAACATTTTACATAGTAATTGATCAACCTCTAGCAATTTCAGAGCTTATCCAAGTTCCCTCGCAGCCATTTAACTACTTCAAGTATTTAAGCAGGTTATTATTAACAATGCTCCTTGCATCTTCTTTAGACCTGTTTCTCTTCCTTCCATAAAAACAAAACCTATATTCAGAACCCATCACCATCCATCAAATAACTTAATGAAAAATTAATGACTCTTTATAGAAAATATGATTTTTTCTGATATGGAAACTAGCATTCACTTGGAAGGTCAAGTATGATGACTGTATCTTTTTTCCAAGAATGAGTTGCTTATATGGTTGTTAGGGGAGCATAATTGGTTAGACCAAGATCAGATGCACTCAGAAACTGTCCCAAGCATAAGTTTTTGTTGGTTGGTTAGACCAAGATCAGATGCACTCAGAAACTGTCCCAAGCATAAGTTATTATGGTTTATTCTAGACAAGAGAATCAGGAGACCATAGTTTTGACTCCAAAAACAACTGATTTATGGTAGCTACGGAGAGGAAAAACTTCAATAATAACCAGTGATTTTGTCTAAAAATTACTCATTTCTATATTCACGTTCTTAAGCATGTCTTTTGTAGCATGGTTCATCCATTACAGGAAAAGAAACCGGTGCCCGTTTTCAACAATGAAGAGCAACCCCTGATTGTCCATCCATAGGAAGCAACCAAGAAAATACGGCTCACTTTTCCAGGTTTTATGTTTTATGAATTGTGGGGTGGGAGAAAGCTTCCGAAGTGGAACTCTGAAAATGCATGTTCATAAGCTAACCTGGAGTAATGATACTTATTTTTTGAGAAAGCAAGTAATTTCAGAAACCATCATACATGCAGTGTTCAAAATGAAAGCAGTATTGGCTAATATCAATTGCAGTTTCACTACAAAGCAGTATTGGCTTAATATTGCTGTAAAAGAATACTTGTGCTGTGGATAGTTCCTAGTCACCAGAGCTTTTTCTTCATAGACATTACACTATCATGGAACTGTTTTTTATGGCACAGCAGAAATAAATAAAATCTTCAAGCTGTACACAAAATTTGAAGGTATGATGACATTGCACATTAGCCATCATCAATAAGTTGATCATCCTCAAAAGACAGAAGTTTCCAGTTTATAAATTCTCCGTAGAGTCAGGAGGAAGAAGGAGGTCTGCAAAGCAAGCACCCAACCGCTAGGCCACTGACTCAGTGGATCCCTAGTTCTATTGTAAACTTTCTCTATAAAAAAGATATCGAACTAGAACTTACCTCACAGTCAGGTTGACCATCTCTCTCAGGAAGTTCTTCAGTGAATTGTGTCCCCTGACCATGGAAAAAGAGCTTTTAAAACTGAGCTGGAAAGAACTTAAGGCACCACATAAACCACGGGGTTGACACAAACACATCAACTCAAACAGATAAATTCAAGATAATGATAACATCTATTTATATAAGTAGGAGAATACAAGTTCAAGAAACCTTTAGCACCTGTGCAAAATTAGGAGGATGATTATAGCGACAATTGTTTCCATAACCACACAACCCTGTCCTTAGATAGTACACACAATCTCGTTCACCTGGACGATCAGGGTATGGACTTGATTGAGCCATACCACCTTGATCCGGACTATCATTTATTTTCCATAGGCTAAGTGCTTCTGCAAAAACCCATAAGAATAACTCAAAGGTCTCTCCATCTCCGGAGCAACTTGCGCTTTTACTTCATTGATCAAACCATTGAAATCCGAAAAATCATTTGACAACAAGCATCGAATGAATTTCTTACACAGTCCCTAATAAAGGAACATGTAGATCCCAACACTTAATCTGATCAAAAACTACAATCTAAACATGAACACGTCAAATTTTCATTCTTAAGACGAGAAAGGCCTCACAACAGAAATCCACGTCTAACACGTCAGCAAAAAGAGGCAAAGCACCCAACATGAATCCTAGGTTCAACAACCAACACAGAAAAAGTAGTAGTGGTCACCTACAAATGATTGGATTGGCATCGCATAAATGATCATAGCTCTCATAATTTAGTATCAACAACATCAATCATCAGAGAAATAACAAGCAAAAGCGAGAAAAATGGTTCCTAGTACAACAAAAGCTATAAATATATAGGATCAAGAACAGGAAGGATTGAAAGTAGAAATGAAGCATCAGAAAGAACCAAGAAACATAGAAATCTAACAATCAAAACATCTTTAAAAAAAAATTGAAGTAAAACTGGAAAAACAAAAAGACATTAACAACACCACCAAAGATCCCGACAGCTTTCATAGTTATGTTTTTGCTTTTGTAAGATGATGAAGACGGGGAAAACCAAACATACCTTGAATGTCTGAAGAAACCACATTGCTGTTAGCTTGCCTGTTCTTGCTGTTTTCCGGCATCACAGATTCTCACTTGTTTTTCTTTTCTGCAAATAGCCCAGGAAGAAAAGGTCTAATATCGGAAAAGGTGAAGAAGAGGACAGTACGAGAGTGTTGGTGTAATTGATTGGCAATAACGGAGGAAAAGCAGCTGATTGCTAAAGGAATGCAGAGAGGAACAATAAGACAGACAGAGATAGAAAGAGAGAGAGTGAGGAGAAAGAAAGAGACGTAATGAAGAATCTGAGTGAATACCTTTTCCTCTTTTGTTATTTTATTTTATTTTTTCCCCTACTAAGTATCTAAAGAGGACCAACTATAAAAAGTATTTTTAAATTATTTATATTTAAATTAATTCTCATTCAAACCGAATAAATATTTTGTAAAAAATAAAATTTTGATTTCAAATTTTAAATAACTGTATATATAAGGATGGGTTTAAACCCGTAATTTCACTTAAATTAAAAGAACTCTTTACTAATTTGCTGTCTTAAAATATTACTCTCTCCGATTCATAATAAGTGTCGTTTTAAAAAAATGCATGCTTATCAAGAAAGCTAATGAAATTATATATACATCCTTATTAATTAAGATGAGAAATTATAGATATGTCTTGAAATTGTGATCTGTGTAATTAAGATCAAACCGTGATTCAATCCTCCAGCGGTGGTCGGGCCTGTGACTGGGGCCTTTAAGGTTGAGGATCAACCTTTTGGTTCAAGATGAGAGAAATTAAAGGTTAATTTTGAAAGTAAAAATATAAATATATATACAAAGTTAAGAATGACACTTATTTTGAATAATTAAAATGTATCTAAAACGACACTTATTATAAATAGGATGGAGTATTCTATATTTTTTATACTAAAGAGTAAATATAAGTAGGAAAATAAAGTAATTAAAATAATGAAAATAATAAACTCCATTTCCATATTTAATTAATGTCGTACGGACACACGTTTTGAGTTTTGACCCTAAACTATTTGTACATGTTACTATAATTAACAGATTTGCCTTGAAAGTTTGTGCGTCTGGTCTGGCCATTGGACGAGAGCGGGACCCATGTAGGGGTATTTCTGACCTAAATCGAGTGGTCCGTATACGTGACAAATCGCCGTCGTTGGATCTGCCAAAACTAGGGGGTCCCACGTCACATCCAAATCCAATCAAATGGTGGCGCCTTTTCACTCCGCCGAGTTGATCAAGTCTGATTAAGCTTGTTAAAGTACTCGAACTAGGCTTTGACCTTTGACGTGCCCCACAGGGTTTTGGAAAAAGGCCCCACACGACGGAGGTGGCAGCGTGAGATTGGAATCGGGTACTCTCCCAAAGTCGCAATATTCCAATTCCACAAACTTCAAGTTTTAACCGCTGCCTTTCCCTTCTGCTTTATTCACCACCAGTACACAGCCCAAGTTGACCATACGTACTATCTATGGAGCCTTTATCACCATTTGCTATCTCTTCCTAACTTTAAGATGCTAATTTGATCCTATAAATTGACACCGGATTTTTTTTCTGCCATAAGTGAGGTCACAGGTTCAAATTATTTTTATATATGCAACTGTTTAAAATTTAAGGTTAGAATTTTGTTAAAGAATCTATCCAACTCGAGTAAGTGAGGTGACAGGTTAGAACCATTTGTATAGATACAGTCGTTTAAAATTTAAGATCAGAGTTTTATATATGCAACTGTTTAAAATTTAGGGGGCGGATGGTTCGTATGAAGGAATGGTAATCGGAATGGGAATAAATATAGTAAGGAATGGGAATGGATATTAACATTATAATTATGATGGTTGGTTAAGAGGAAGGAATGATTACCATTACCATTGATAGTGGTTGGTTTGTAAAAATATAAACAGATAAAAATTTATTATAATTAAATAATTAATGACATTATATTATAATTAATTATATTGTAATTAATTATGTATAATATAATTATTAATTATGTGTTAATTAATTATATTGTAACTAATTAATAATATTTTAATTACAATATTT
>JANZLX010000009.1:4620957-4632932 GCA_025531955.1 Erythroxylum orinocense | reverse complement strand
CAATCAGATATGAAGTTTCATAAGAAAATAAAATACTTCTTAACACATAAGAATACATCAAAGTAGTTATACCCCTAGGGAAAAGTACATGAAATTATTATCATTATCATAATACATCTTATATATCATCATGATTATAAAAAATTTATTAACATATATTATTAAGTGAAAAATATACGATACTTACACATTTCAAAAAATTATTATATAATAATTTAAGGTTTATATATAAATTAAGCTATTAACTCCATGTACATATTTAAGTTTTATTTCTAATTACGGTTATTATAGAACTTTTGATTTTGAATTTGTTTAAGGATAAGCAAAATTCAAGTGTGGGAGAATTGAAGAGTCTATTTTATTATACATATTTCATCCATATTTACCATTTAATAATTTGTTTTAGAGCTTATTTGGTCACATCTGTGCATACTTAGGGAGTTAAGACTGAATGGGAGAAGTTAAGTAATTATGATTTAATAGATAATTTCAATATTTTGTCTGATTCCTAACCAGTTTCTTTATCTAAAATCTTTCACCCTAATAGGGGCTATGAATTACTTTAAGGTCTTCAAAGAATTAAAGTAAAGACTTAGTGCTATCATCCCCTTCAACTTAACAGAATATTGCGACTAGGAAGAAGATACTGCCACACAATGCAAACCCAAATGCATTGTGTTACAGATAATCAAAACAAACGATTAACCAATCTTAAACCCAGATTACATCGTCGACTTCAATCTAGTCAGAAACTAGCATTACCCAACATTAATTGTAAGCAAAGTAGTTCAATGACTTACCTCAACCAAGATGCATATGCACTCCGACTATAGATGATAGAGGGCTGTCAACTGGTGAAGCAACCTATACAAATTCCAACTACGGCAGAAGATGAGAGACGGAAAGTGGTTCGAGGAAGAGGGAAGGCGACAGAAACGTGGGCAGGAGAGTGATAAGCTACCTCTGTCATTTTCATTTACACAGAAGATGAGACGACGTCGTTATGGGCGGGGGCAACACGACGTCATCTCATCTGCCGAGGGGGGGTAACAAATTAAATACGTGGATCTGGCATTTTCCGATGTTTACTTCTCAAGAACGTCGTGTTTTATTTTTTGCGACGTCTTTCTACCAAAACGACGTCAAACACCTCAATTTTTTGCGACGTCTAAATACAGCGTCACAGAATCTGGGTCCTTTTAATGACGTTTTTTAAGACGTTGCCAAAAGCTCAGATCATTCGCGACGTCTACTTTGCAAACGACGCTAAAACTATAGTTTTGTTGTAGTAAATATCACATGCATTTCAGTCCAATTCAAACATTATTCTTATACTAATAAACATACCACAAAACTCATATTGTCACTTACTTGTTTGGTTTTTAATTCAGCTTAAACTTCAGATTAAATCAAGTCTCCATGCAAGCAAAATTCATTACAAACTTATGATGAAAACAAGTTGATTTTGGATAGCAAGATGAAGGTTTTCAGTTGATTTTCTTGGCCATTTTGTGTAAGGTAAAAAGTTGATTTTGGTGCAGCAATTTGGATAGGGTTTAGGCCAAGTATAGAGGAGAAAGCTGGAGCAAATTTCGGTGAAGGAAGTAAGAAAGGAAGCAAAAAATTAGGTACTGGAGTTTGCCACATCAACCTCCTAGGTGTCAATAACTTACAAAGACATATGTCTTAAAGCATGGTAGCCATTTGTTCAACAATTATACTGCCGCTAATCCACTCATTATGCTGCCATTTGTCACCCTTTAATCAGTCCACATGTCACTCCAAAATTGGTCCAATTGTCATTTAATTACTAGTCCATTTGCCACCAATTTAACTATGCCAAATGTCACTCAATTTTAGGCTTAATCATTCAAATTTTTCATGTATCAATTTATCCTTCCACTTGGAATTTGTCCTAGTCCAAATGTACATTTTAATCTATCAATTTTTCCAATCCATAACATTTAATTCCAAATTCTCTAATTGAAATCCAATCATATCAAAATTCAAGACATATCAAAACACAATTCACATTATAATCACTTGACATTTTTAATATCCTAGAATAAGTCAATTGAATGCATACGCTAACTTGTAATGTGCACAAATATCTATTCGTGTATGAATGCTAATGTTATGTATGTTTATGCAATATTTAATCTAGGGTTAAACCCTAAGCATATTCTAAAAAAAGGGATATTACAGTACTGCTACTGTGCCCTTGCCTTCCACTTGAATCAATTTGTCATCACCAAGCTTGATTGACAACTTATGGGTTTCATCTACTTGTTCAAACAAATGCTTATAACCAGTCATGTGATTGGAACAATCATTATCAAGAAACTAGATGGTGCTTGCTTCAATTTCACCCTTTGTATATGCCATAAAAAGCTTAGGTTGCTCTTTCTTCTCTTCACCATAGCTTGCTTGATTTTCCTCTCTTTGCTTCTTATAACACTTTGATTGAATATGCCCTAATTTGTGGCAGTAGTACCATTCAACATATTTCTTGGATCTTTTATCAGATTGGTACTGATTTTCAGCAGCAAAACTTCTTCCTCTGCCTCTTCCTCCTCTTCCATGATATCCTCCTCCATTTCCTCTGCCTCTTTCTCTTGTGTTGCTATTAAAACTTCCTTTAGAAGTCTCCCCCATCATGTAAAATGTCTTCTCATCGTATTTCTCTTTTGATCTATACATCCTCACTTCATGAATTTATAGTGCTCCTATCAATTCATTAAAGGTGTAAGTTAAAAGGTCCTTGGATTCTTCAATTGCTGCCACCATGTGATCAAATTTGGTGTTAGGCTACTCAACACCTTTGCCATCACAGTTTGCTCTAAGATGTTGTCTCCATATGCTCGAATTTGGTTAACAACAGTTGTGACGCTTTATAGAAAAATTTGCACTGATTCATCTGTTTTCATGTGTAACGTCTCAAAATCACAGTGCAGACCTTGTAGATTGATAGTAATAACTCGTGAACTTCCCTGAAATGTTGTATTCAAGGTTGTCCATGCTTCTTCAATCGTGGTTGCTAAAGTAATTTTAGAGAATATTATCTCGTGCACTTCTTGTTGGATGAAGAATAGTGCTCTCACATCCTTCTTTTAGTTTTCCTGTGGATTGAGGGCTTGATTAGGGGTGCCATTATCTATGAAATCCCACAAACAATGTGACTTGAATAGAGTTTTCATCTTAATGCTCCAAAACTCATAATTCTCACCTTTGAAGAGTGGAATTGCTAGTTGAGTCATATTGACTATGTTGTTGCCATTTTTAGCCATCTCAACCCCAATAGATGAACCTGGCTCTGATACTAAATTGTTGGATTGTTGAGAACTAAACAGAAGATATAACCACTAACTATATTGCACTGCTGTACAAGTACTTGTAGAGATAGAGAGAAAAGTTTTTGGATAAAAAGGACCACACTTTTATTAATTTCTTGCACAAACTTACATAGAATTAAACTGTATTTAAAGAACTACTGCTTACCTGAATTGTCATCCACTACTTTTATGAAAATAATTGACCAATAATTCTAAAAACTATCCACTACATTACTAAAAATAACAACTACACTGGAAAATACTCTTGCAGTTTTTACAAAACTGCCTCTAAACCAACTTAATTCATGAATAGATAATCTAGAAACAATTTTGAATTAATTTTCAACAAACTAGACTTTAGATCTTCCAAACGATCAAGCTCCTATAAGGAAAACATAGAACTAGGTACTCGGGGATTGTTTGATGTGAACCCCATAAATCAAGATCTAAGAACCCATGAATAAGTTGTTGAGAGCAATTTCCAACAAAGTTAAATTAGTTATGTTTTTAAGAAAAACCTTCAACAATATTAAAGAAATGTGAACCAAAATTAAAAAGAAGGATATTGACGCCACACTCTAGGAAAAGAAGAGATTGAGAGTGATAAGTCAGATGAACGCTACAAGGAATAACCTTGATAAGTTCTAAGTTCAATGAAGAACCAATAAAGTGAATAACCTCAACAAAAAAACATAAAGCCAATTCCCATTTGACTTCTTGTACAAAGATAACGATTATATAGGCTAAAGAAAACCCTAATAAATCTTCTAGCAATGATATATTCCTAAAAATAGGGAAATCCCAAAGATATAGGAAAAATTTTTCAAATCTGATTCCTAAAGCCAAATATAGAAAATAGACTTTTAGGCAACCCAAATTAGTTAGAAATCTCCTTGAAATCATCAAAATAACCTAGTCTTCTAACTAGACCAAATAAACAACTAATTAAGCCTATTTAATGCGTGAATTTAGGTGATAGGGATGATTGATCTCTCCAAACCCAAATCAGCTTTTATTGTTGCTTGTTTAGCCCAAACATCTTCAATTAGTCCATTAAGAGCTTCCTTCATCCTTTTAGCTTTAGCCCGAGTTATTAGACTCAACCAATATGTAATGGATCATTGAAATATGTTAAACCAGATTGCACCATCCTTTGCATGTCTTCTAGAGGTGTACCTGAATCGTGATAAGAAACTTCTAATTTGTACAGTAATTGTTGTGCATACTAAACTATCATGGAAGTAATTCTATTGATTATCCCGTTGATAACTAAAGTTAGATTTATCAGTCCAACTTTGGCTATAGGATTGATAATAAGAGTTATAAAAGAAATTACTTCCATCCATGCCAAAAAAAATTTTAATCACAAGCACAAAACAAAAAGAAAAGAAAAGTTCACGAAGAAACTAATTACAAATAAATATATACAAAACACCAATTAAAATCACAAACTAAAACTAAAACTAAAACATCGCATTCTTCAACAACAACATCAAAAATTGACAGTGCGTTATAACACTAGTCAAAATAAACTAGACCGATTACTGTAATAATGGTGAGTCTAGGTCAATCCCACAGAGAGTGTGTGTAAAATTATTAAAATGAAATTAATTGGTGTTTACGTTATTCGATGGTTAGGCTTAATTGATGATCATATCTTAATTATACACTACCTAAGGGAAAACTTAAGTTAATTATTAACTCACGATTAATAGTTTCTATGAGAGGTTTAAGAATAATAAATCAAAGAAATATGTCTAATTAGAGTGTAGGTCGAGATTGAACCAAAGAACCGGGTCCCTACCAAATTCCTACTTTTATCATTTTTTACATGTTTTCTTTAAATTATTTTTGTTAGTTATTTTAACTTTATTTTATTTTCTTATTTTTAAAACCAAATCCCTATAAAAACCTAAACACTAATTAATTTCAATTTAACAACTTTACACACACTCTCTGTAGGATCAAACTAGACTCACCACTGCTACAGTAGTAAATCAGTTTATTTTGATTAGCGTTACAACCTGCTGTCAAATGGGAATAAAAAAAAGAAGATAGTGGACTAGATAGTTGCAAAGGTAGCATTAAGTAACTTAATATACAACATTTGGTTAGCCAGAAATTAAAGAATTTTCATAAAGGAATCAAGTGATGTATAAAGATTAATTATCACCATAAATAATTTAGAAGTGAAGTCATGGCTTAAAGGTCGGTCAACTGGGTTTTGGACAGCTTAGATAGATGTTGTATAGTTCCTCCTTTTTATAGTACTTTTGTATTAGGCTATGATCTTGTATATGTAGGAAAAGTTAAAAGACATATTGTACACTTTCGGTTTTGAGGAAATGATATGAGGATAAATTTTGGGTTTTAAAATATTGTGATCTTCTTAATGACATTCATAAGAGAAAAAGTTATATGATGTCATGTAAAGTGAATGTAGTGATTGAACGTAGCGCATCATTTTTGTAGGATACGTATTGGAATGTCTTAAAGGCGTCTTGGTATATACCCTAGGGTAAGGGGGTGCTACACGTTGACCATGTTAAAGGCTCCTTCCGCTTGCCCGCTAGTGGCATGGAGCTCCTTCACGGACTCCCTTATATTTATGAACTACGCAAAACCATTATGTGGGTTTGTGATAGTCCATTTTGTTATTACTAAAGATTCGCAAGAACTCACTCATATTTATGGACCTACCTAAACTATTTTGATTCTAAGAAGCACAGACACGGACACGGACACGGACACAAGACACGACACGGACACGGACACGGACACGGGGACACACCAACTTCTAAAATTTAGTGGACACGGACATGACATATATATATATTATAAGATTTAGAATTAAAAAACCAATTCAATTAAAAATGGATTCTGGAGGTAGAGGTACACGCTTCTTTTGAATGCTTTAATGAATTGAAAACAATTAGAGGAAGAAGGTGCCAGTTATAATTCCGGATTATCTTTTGCAAGGAATATCCTAATCATTTTGAGCCTTGGAAAGGATATTGAAGGAATATCCAAGCAGGAAATGCCCTCTGGCTCCTATCATATGCTGGTATCGCAATAACACCACCAATCCTAACTAAAATAAATCCCAGAAACCACAACCATTCCCCTACCAAACCTCCGCACTGTAAACATGAGATGCTGAAAACAATTAAAAATCCCCCATTTTGGAAGACCCGTGGAAACACATGACTCTGTACATGATTTTTAGAGTCGTGTGTTTCCATTAAAAATCTCCACAAAGGACATCATACATAGATGCGTGGATTACAGTACAGACGTGAAGGATAGCGCAGACGTGAAGGAGCAGATGGCTGGAAAACAAGGAGCATCGTGCGACAGAAGATTTGTAAGAAAAAAAAAGAGGAGCGACGGCTAGAAAACCATGAGAATTTGAGAAGTTATAACAATGATATCTTTCTTAATAAGAAAGACTAACCCATGTCAACTAAATAAAACTTTGAATAATTCATAAAAATGTTACGAGCCATATTAAGGCGTGTCCGAGCTGTTTTTAACTGTGTCCGAGCTGCCCCTAGCAGTGTCTGAGTCATGTCCGAGCCGATGAAAATGATTTTTTTACTCTGACACATACAAACACGTGTCCATCGTGTGTCCACTGCGTGTCCGTGTCGGACACGTGTCGGACACACGGACACGACACCATTTTGCCGTGTCCGTGCTACATAGTTTTGATTGCTTGTGTGTTTAAGATTTGATGACAAGTTTGATGAATACATGATTTTTGTTGTTTATGAATTGTTTGACAAGTTAAGAATTTGAGAAATACATGTTTTATGGATTCAATGCAAATTTACTAAGGCAATGAATATTTTCAATGGTTTTGCTTGTTTCTCTGTCATAAACTTGTTACCCACGAGCTTTTAAGCTTACCCCCAATCCTCCCCTCCTCTAGGTGATGAGCAAGAGATCGAGTAATCGAGAGATAAGGCACCACTCCAAATCTGCATATTTTTGCATTTTAAGTTAGTTACGAAAAACATAAGGCTTTAGCCGTATTTCAAGTAATACATGTTCATGTATATTTTTTATTTTTATGTCATGAGATCAATGATGTATTGTGGCTTAAAATGCCCATTAAAGCTTTATAAAAACTCTTTTCTTTTGATGTTAATGAAATATATTTGTGTTTTGCTCACAACTTTCCAAGTTTTCACATTTCATTCTCAAGTATTTCATAGGAAGTTTGTTTGGTATATGTTTGTATTTATCTTTTGGGTTGAGTAGTTAATGGTTGTGGAAATGGTATGTGCAAAATTTAGCGCTTGATGGTTGGGTCTGGGTTGCCAGATTTGAAGGTTTCGCCGCGGCGAACCTTCCCGAAGGGTGTTTTTGTTTGATTTTGTAACTTCGCCGAGGCGAGGCCAGATTTTCGCCGTGGCGTATTTGTCCCGAAAGGTGGTTGGGTTTGGATCTGGGAACTTCGCCGCGACGCATTTGTCTCGAAGGGTACATTTGCTCGACTTTGAGATTTCAGCACGATGAAGCCAAATGTTGGCCGCGGTGAACTTGTCCCGAAAAGTCCTTGGAAATACTTCCATAGTTTCGCCGCGGCAAAACAATACTTTGTCACAACGAACCTGCTTTACTGATGGGGAAATTTTCATTTCAAATTGAATGTTTTCAACTTATCTCTCGCATGACCTTCACCCGACAGCCCCATGGTGGTCGCCTTGGGATAAGTAATGAGACCCAGGCTCAACATACACTCACGTTTTATGATTCCAGGGTTGGACTCTGGAAATAGGACCCAATAGTAGCAATTAAACTAGAAGGAGGAGTAGTTGTTAGCTTATTTCCGTTATATTTGGTTTTTAAAATAGTGACCACCTTCTTTGTCATATTGAACATTGACAATTGCCTACTACAAATAACAATGATGATAAAGTGGTTGAAGAACGGGTGCTTGATTTTATTAATTTTTATTCTTTATTTTTATTTTTGTCTTATAATTCTCCTTTGTAAATTTCAAACTATATTTTTACATTTTGATTATGTTACTTTGATTATTTTCTCATTTTCTTCTTAGTTTACTTGACAATTCATAATTTCTATTTGTTAGCCTTTGTCAAACGTATAAAAAATTTCTAGACGTCTATCACTCAAGAGTAAGCAACAAAAGGTCTTAGAGAAATTTCTTTTTTTTTTCCCACCATTTATAACAAATTTTATATACTATATTTCTAGCATTGTGCTTATTATTTGTTCAGTAAGGATAATGTATAATTTTATTTTGAGGAAGGGGCAATTTTGAGTTTATTTTGAGCATAACATGACTTGAGTAAATTGATTCAATAAAATTTAGCTTAATTTGCATAATGAGACTTTATATATGATTTTTTATATATGATTTTAACACAAATTGAGTTATAATTAAGCTAACTTAGTAGCTTAGAATTCTATTATATTTGAAAAATGTAAATAAAGTTAGCATAAATAATTTACCTCTCTTAATTTATCCTAAATAAAAGATCAAAATTAAGAGCGATAGTAGTAGCCATTTGAAATGGTGATCTAACTTAGCAACTGGGGGTATTCATGACAAGATGCTTATCTTCACATAAAAAGGTGGGGATGATATTTAAAAGAAGACTCTAATACTCCATAAAAGTGCCAAAAATAATTTTTTAATGTTTTTTGATATTGATCATTAACTTCATGAGAGTGAAAGCTTTTTACTAATTTATGTTCATTATATATATAAGGTTATATTATTTTAATTGACCTAATTTTTATAGGATTGTTAATTTAGGTTAAACAAAAATGCAAATTAGTGTAAGTAAGTTAGAGAGCTAAAATTTTGATAAACGATGTATTTAGGTAGATGATGAGCACTTTTAGTTACTTTAATTGATTTGTCAAACTTTCTTGGAGTTGGAACTTACTTGTTTTGGCATTGATTTGCTTTAGGATAAGAACAACTTAAGTGTGACAATATTTGATTTTCGTAAAATGTACATATATTTCACTTGTAGCTTTCTTTGTTTTTATGCTTAAATTTCCTTGGTTTAATTAGTTTGTTCTATGCTTTTAGGTTATTCAAAAGATATTGCACTAATATGAGTTTTATCAAGAACTATAGGAGATTAAAATTGAAAAAAAAAAACATAATTTTTGGCTTAACATAGGCTAACACCTTTGTCTCTCGCAAACAACTTATAGACAAATATAAGATTAGATACATGGATAGAAAGAAGATTGTGTGGTAGAAAAAAAACTGTTCGAGATGTATGGTTTGAGATATAATTATGTCTTAGCTTGTATACGTCTAGAAAAATTTTTAGTAAGATCCATAATCTAAGACATGCGTATATCTCAGACTATATCCGTTTCCAAAAATGTTGATAGTAAGATACATGTTTGGAGACATGAACAAGTCCAAAACTATGTTCATGACAAAATAAACGTATAAAGGTTATGAGAAACCCTAGTTTGACAATCACTTTTACTTTTCTTTTATTATAAACTTATGGTTAGCAATCAAGATTATAATAACCCTCTAAATACAAACTTTGTAGTTACTTTAAATAGAGAAAGAAGACAAGAGTTCATTTTGACATATTAGAGCTAAGTGGAATATAGAGATTTCATTCATAGCTCTTTCTACATTGATGTATTTTATTTTATCACTTATATTTGGTAGTGTAAAGATGATTTGTGGCTAGTTTCTTTACATGTTTGAATGATGAGAATCTTAGTTATTATCTTTATTAAAGATCGTTTCAATTTTAATTATGATACGAGACTTATTTTTGTGAAATATCTTTGAAAGTTCTTAGGATGGATTTAATGAAAGCTAGCGATTCAACTTGATATTAATTTCCACGTGGATAATTTGAGAGGACTTGTATGTGAGAGGATCACCCTTATATATTAGAATTTGCATAGGGTGCTAAAGGTATACTTATATAAATCTTTTAGTGGTAAAGTTAAATCTTTCATTAAAATTCATATAACTAAATTCATTCTTGAGGGTTTAATTGGATAAAGATATTGACTAATCAACCTAAGAATAGGTGGTTGTAACATAAGGGAGAACAATTTCATAATCTAGGAACTTTTTGGTCTAGATATTAAAACCTTATATTATTATTGAATTGTAATTGTAAATGTAACATCCCACCCTCAATTGGAAGGGTAGAATGGTAAATTGGCATAGGATGGGATAGATTGGAATTGCATAGAACTGTTCATGCATAATAGGATAGCTACACAGTAACATTTGTGCACATGCAATCACTGTACATGCATTCATGATAATTCCCGGTAATTGGGCCTAAGGCAATTTTATTGGGATTAACGAGGTTAATGGGTTTGAAAAATTATTCTGAGTGCGCCATTGAGTGTTTTCTATTTTAAGGGATTTTTAGGAATTTTTCTGGAATTTTTCGGAAAAAATTCCCGGACCGAAAAAATCACCGATTGGCGAACCGGTCAATTTTCGGTAGCAAAAATTGCTACCTAATGGCACTGTACTATTGGTTATATTATTTTGGGATTGAAATTAGGGTCATTGGAGTTGATTGGGTTAATTTTTGATCAGGATTTAAATATTATTAAGTTGACTTTTCTTCCTTTTTTCTAACAAATCCTAAAAAGCCACCTCTCCACTTCATTTAATGCCTCTTTTCTTCATCCCTACGGTTTTGCTTAAAGGTTAAGAAGCCAAAGTTATCTTTTATTGCTCTTTGCTCACATCAACCGAAAGTTTGTTTTTGTTTAACCTAACCATCGATTCCTTCTTTCTCTCATCAAATCTCCCTCCAAAATTCAAGGGTTTCTCTCTTACCACTAAGTTATTGTCTTGCCTTGATGATGATGTATTTACTTGGGGTTAGAAGAAGTGGTTAGCAAGGATAGTTAAGAAAGAAGTGAAGAGAAGAGAAGAGTGGAAGCTTACTTAGGTGAGTTTTCAATTAAGCTTTAATTATGCTTTGAATTGTGCATTGAATGAATCATGGTTGTTGATGCATTTAATGGGAGTTATAGTGTATTTATTATACTTATGGATGCATTAATTTGATGACTCTTATTGTTTGAATTGGTGGGTATAAGGTTAGGGTAAGGATGACTTGGAAGTAGTATGATAGAAGTGTTTATAGCTTGATTTTGAATTGAACATGGATGACTAATCTTGCATAGAAAGTGAGAGTTAAATGCTGCAAAATTTTGAGTATTAGTCCTAGTGAATGTATGAATGTTGTAAGAACTGATTTTGTGTTCTTTTGGATGCTTAATGATGTGTTAATGGCATGGGAAATGATAGAAGCTAAGTTTAGGACCAAAGCTGGAATTTAGGTTTTTTAACCGATTACACTGTTTTGAGCATAACTCATTGTGTAGGAATGAAAATATGGTGAGGTTTGTGCCCACTTAAACTTTGATTTGTTGGATACATTTTTGTGTGAAATAGGTGTTGTCCAATTTTAGCTTTAAGAGGGTGAATTGGAGCATGGAAAGTGACTGCTATTGACTGGAATGAATAGTACCCGAAACCATAACCTAGAGTTTTGCTAATTTTTCTAAATTAATTGAGAAGGAATTAGAACAAATGGACTAAATGAAAGTTGAAGCCTATTAAGTTAGCTTTCCAATGCCACTGATTTT
>JANZLX010000009.1:4606799-4620857 GCA_025531955.1 Erythroxylum orinocense | reverse complement strand
TATTACTGCTTTATTATTATGATGCCATGGGGAGTTTAGTGGTGGTTGTCAGTAGTGGTCTCTTATCGTAGGATATGCACCGGAATGACCTATGAGCGTCCCGGTGGGTACTCTATGGTAAGGGGGCGCTATATTAAAAACGATAGAGAGTCCTTATAAAAACATTATTAATGCCTGAATTATCTATTTGATTTTTTTGTTTTGTTCATTATGGAATATTCCTTTATTCAATTTTTTATTCTATTATTCAAATTCATCAATAATCAACTTATTTAAATTCTTTGTCTAGTTTGTAGTAGGAGAGTATAATAGACCATTTTAGCTTCCTCAAGGGATTGACAACATGTTTATTCCTATATTGCTCACCAACAATAGATATACTTCCACTAATTTGTGATATTAAAATTTATAGAGTAGCTATATCACACATCGAAACCCTTAAATCTAAGATATTTATAGAGTCTATAAATCTCCTTCACTCTAAGAAAACCCCCTTTTAGCATCAAAATGGCCCTTAACCTAAGCTTTTTAAAACCTTTAAAATCTTCATATTGTTATTCACTTCCTTCTCTTTAACCCCATCTCTAACCCTCCTTTTATCTTAAATGATGTTGTTCTACAATAGATAATCCCCCCTCCTTCATCCTTCCTATCAACCTAAACTTTAATTACAATCTAATATAAAGGTAAAGAAATACTACCCTAAAGGCCATGGAATTCAAATCTACAAATTAAGCTATTATTATAACTCATCATTGGCATATTTACTTAACTAAGAATCCTAAGTGTTAAAGATAGGAGTCAAACTAATTTCATCATGTTCATAATATTTATTATCAAATATCATCATAATTGATGTGTTAATTCCGTCAATCTTAAGTATCATCAAGGAATTAAAGGAACCAATATCACACACATCATCATATAATTAGTAAATAACAATAATAAATGACTCAAGATAATATATATAAAGAGAGAGAGAGAGTATAAACTAATTGGAAACAACCTTTCTACTAGTTAGAGGTAATGCTGCGTAATTTAATTATTGTATATCTAACTTAAAATTTAAGAATAATTTTAAATTTTAAAATAAATATATTTAAAGTACATAAAATTTAAATATTTATTTATGAAACAAAGGTAAAACTGATAAGTGAAAGGAAAAGTTTTATAAGTGAAAAATCAAAAAGGTGAGGAATAGATAACACAAGGGCGTTGAATACTTTGGAATTGGAATCTAGAAAGTATAAATGAGAAATGCCAGGTGGATAATTCTCACCCTCACGTACAAATGCACTGGACCCCACTCCACTGTAGCCTTCCTTCTCTCTCTAATTTCGTTACCACACCAATGCCAAAGGCAGTCGCCAATCTCTCTCACGTTTTCATACAGACAACTCATGCTATTGCCTCCCCCGAAACCAAACCCAAACCCAAACCCGGAGACATAGAGAGAGAGAGAGATCCTGTCAATGGAAGAGGTCTCGGCTGGGGCCATTGTTCCGGCGGTGAAGCCTGAGCCCATGCCCTCTTCCTCCGCCGGGAGTATGTCGGAGCTGGACAAGGATTTCTTGTGCCCGATTTGTATGCAAATTATAAAGGATGCTTTTCTAACGGCATGTGGGCACAGCTTCTGTTACATGTGCATCATCACACACCTTCGTAACAAGACCGATTGCCCTTGTTGCGCTCATTTTCTCACCACTAATCAGCTCTTCCCCAATCTTTTGCTCCAAAAGGTCTATTCTAATCTAATCAAATCTAATCTTTTCCCTCGAGTATAACTAACTTGCTTGGAACGAGAATTAAACTTTTTTTATTTTCAATATGGTCATCTTTTGTAGTTACTGAAGAAGGCTTCTGCTCGTCAAATCTCCAGAAATGCATCCCCTGTGGAAAATTTTCGCCAATCACTTCAACAGGTCAGTTATTGGTTATTATCCTAATACCACACGACTTTCCATTTCAATGGCTCTTTTTATGTATGGAATTCATACGGTGTTCTATGTTCAACTTGTTTGATCTCTTACTGAAAGCTTTGTTGTTTTGGGTTCTACTGCGGTGTTGCCAAGTTTTTGTTTTTGCTATTAGTCCTTACCTGATGTTGTTAAAGGTTTGTTCATGAGATGGAAGATTGTGAAGAGCTGTCTTCCACATCACTTTGTCATATAGGATTAGAGAGAACAAAATGTTGTATGTATAAAGTGCTTATAAGTCATGTGTTAATCACTACTGACTGGAGTCCTACAGTGTTTATTGTTTTCAGCATTGCAATTGAGGCTTGTGATATAGTTAATTGAACATAATAATGGGATATGTTGTTGTCATGCCATCTCTTACACACTGTTTACTTTTAGCAGATAATTCAATGCATTAGTAGAATTTGTAAGTCATATGAAGTTGGAAGGCTTTAAATAAAAGTAACATAGCATATGTGGTGATCACTCGCCAGGGATGTGAGATATCAATTAAGGAGCTGGACAACCTCATTTCACTTCTTGCAGAGAAGAAGAGGAAAATGGAACAAGAAGAAGCTGAGCGAAATATGCAAATATTGATGGACTTCTTGCACCACTTGAAAAAGCAAAAAGTTGATGAATTAAATGAGGTTTGTGGCAAATGCTTGAATACAATTTTAACACTCCCCCTCACCATCCACATGATGACTATCTTTTCAATAGGACATGCTGAATTAGTGACTGGATGCTCCATGAATTTGGGTTTTGTACTTCTGGTTTGATTGGTTTACGTGGTACCTTTGGTTGGCAACAGTAGCTGATTGGCAAGATCTTTGAGCTTTTGTAGGTACGGGCTGATCTCCAGTATATTAAAGAGGACCTGGATGCCGTAGAGAGACATAGAATGGAACTGTATGATGCTAGTGACAGACACTCGATGAAATTGCGGATGCTGGGAGATGATCCCAATGCAAGGAAATTCTGGCCCATGACTATGGACAAGACCATTGGTGGTGCAATCAGCAGTTCATACAGTTCTAGAGGAGTTATGAGTGGGGGGAACTTTCCAACCAAGAGATTGGATGGAAAGGCACAAGTGAACTCCCAATGGCTCCAGAAAAATAATAACTTAACAGGTCATGACTCCCAATTAAATCAGTCGGGGCTTTCTGTGGCAAGAAAAAAGCGAGTTCATGCACAGGTTTGTAATCTGGAACGTTTATGGGCTCAATCATGTCTTGTGCATGTTGATGCTGATTTGAGAGCTTTTAGTGTTGAATATTGATTTGTATGGCTCAACGATGAAAATGCAGCTGTAATGTGTAAAGGCTATTTTTTAATCCTTATGCGTGATGTATTATTAGTTCCAACTCAACGTTATAAACCTACTATTTCCTTGAAATTGGCCACATCAGACATTTTTGTTTGCCAAGCATATTATGGTGTTGACTGTAAAGGTACTTTATTCTGGCTTCCCAAATGGAATTTACTTAAATTAGATCGTGCAGGTATTTTGGTGAATTTCTATGTGCTCTCTATTCTCCTTCTAAATTAATGTGTGATCTTTCTGCTAGATTTTCTGTCTAAAATCAAATTTAATTTCCTTTACTACTGCAGTTTAGTGACCTACAAGAGTGTTACCTACAAAAGCGTCGTCAGTGGGCAAGCTGCCCACCCAACCAGCCAGTAAAGGACAAGAACCTAATTAATAGGGAGGGATATAGTGCAGGTCTTAGAGAGTTTCAGTCTGTGCTGGGCACCTTCACACAGTATAGGTATAAAAACCTTAACCTGTACTAGATAGTAGTTTTTTTTATTGATATATTTTTTATTATCATTACCAATATTTATAAGTAAGTGATGTTTTTCCTCTTCTGATATCTGAACCAGTCGTTTAAGGGTTATAGCTGAACTGAGGCATGGAGATATATTCCATTCTGCAAACATAGTATCAAGGTCAGTTTACTTATACATAGACAATTGAGGATTCTGTGTTAACTGTTTTACTCAATCTCCCCTTCTCTGTTATATGCATTAACCTGGATCTGTAAACACATAATGGTTTGAGATGATTATTTGATTGGAATACTATTGTATATATTTACAGTGGATGGGTTATATATGCTTACATGGATTCTCTTCCACTATTGGCTCACCGAATACAAAAAATGAAGAAAATAGAGAAAAAAACACGAAATTGCCTAAACTCACTAGGATGTGTTGCATATTTTGCTAGAATTTTCCTTTGTTCTTAATGTTTGTTAAATTCTGTTGAAATTCTTAACTTGAGATGTTGTCTACAGCATAGAATTTGACCGTGATGATGAATTATTTGCTACTGCGGGAGTTTCTCGACGAATCAAAGTTTTTGACTTCTCATCAGTAAGATCTCTTCTATGTTACCTTTTTGTTCATTTGTCTGTTGGGTGGATGAAAAAGAAAAAAACACCTACATCATATGAACTGGATTTATCTGGTGTATGTTTTTCTATAGTAGTTGAGACATTTGAAGTAGAAATGTATGGTATGGTAGAAATAGCCACTTGGAGTTGGATAAATATTCAGTAGGGCATGACACATTGGGTGGCAGCAAATTTCTACCATGTGCACTATTTTGGTACATCAATATAAAATGAGGAAGTGAATGATGAGTTCACCTGTTGTGTAGTATTCAATATTCTTTTGTTTCATGACGTTCCCATGTTTGTTGAGAACCTGCAATTGAGGGTAGAAATGCGATCATTATTTCCATCCTAAAATATTAAAGGTAATTGTTGTATAGACTTATTCCACTTGCTACGTTTCTTGAAACCATAGAAGCACCTTGCTGACCTGCGTAATAACTAAATGATAACTGCAATATTGTTTCCATCTGTTTTATTGCTATTTCTTGATTAATGTTTCATTGTTTTCTAGGTAGTAAATGAACCAGTAGACATGCACTGCCCTGTTGTAGAAATGTCAACACGTTCTAAACTTAGCTGCTTGAGTTGGAACAAGTTTGCTAAGAATCATATAGCTAGCAGTGATTATGAAGGAATAGTTACAGTTTGGGATGTAACAAATAGGCAGGTAAAATGGTAATTATTTTCATTTTTCTTTGTAGAGACTTCTTCATGGTTTGTGTGAGGAATGTGTTTAAGTATCTTTTCAGAGTGTGGTGGAATATGAAGAACATGAGAAACGAGCATGGTGTGTTGATTTTTCTCATACAGAACCCTCAATGCTCGTATCTGGTAGTGATGACTGCAAGGTAAGCTGATACCTATTCATTTTTGAGCAATTTTCTTATTTTTTGCGATTGTTTAATATAGTCATATTAAGTTTCATAAGTATGACAACGTGCATGGCTTAACTTGTTTTCGATAATGGAAGAAAGAGATCAGAGAAATACTAGTTTAGTTATGTGCTTAGTCTACGTATATACACAAATTAATATGTAATATAAGGTTATAGGTTATAATTACAAGAGCATCCTTATGCAAATAACACTTCCCTCAAAATGTTGCATAATATCTCATCTAGATTAAATTTGTGACAAACATAAAAAGAGATTAGAGAAATATTAGTTATGTTAATTATATGCTTAGTGTACGTATTTATACAAATAACTGGGATTAAAATACAGTTGTAGGTATAATTACAACAGTATACCTTAACTCCTAACTCTCCTCTCAAATTGGTGTGTAAATGCCATTTGTACTTGGCTTGTACAATCGAGTGCTTTAAATAAATTAGCTGATAAAAAGTTAGAAATTCTCATGTTAGTAGCTTTCACGAATAAACAATAGTCAATCTTGATATGATTGTTTTGTTCATGGGAGACTGGATTTGATTATATGTTTTATGCTACTTGATTATTAGACTATAGTTTCAGAGGTGTCTCAACCATAATATCTCACATATCGAAAGAGCCATGAGATAATAGTCTGCGTTTGCACTAAATTGCTCAATAACAATTTGTTTCTTATTATGTCCTCCAAGAAATATTCATCTTCATGTGAAATTCCTATCATGGTTATTCTGCCTAATTAGCATTGGAGTATCCTGAAATTCCATTAGATGCACGATTTTGGTATACGATACTTCATATTGAGGCTACCTTGATATAAGAATATTTATGAATGATTGCATCTCAATTGGAACGTAAATAGAAATTTAACTATTGACTCACAATATTAATTACAAAGGAAATATCCAAACAGTCATAGGTAGATTAGCTTTTTTAATTGTGTACTTGTTAGCATCAGAGTACAAATTGCCTTTTCAAATAATAATTTTATTATAATCCATGAGAATCTTAAGATGGACTCTAAAGCTTCAATGAGCATGTCAGGAGCATATTTTTACCTAAGATGCAAGTATAGCATACTATAAAAAGTACCATAGAGGTCCCAAGTTATTGGTCTAAAATTGAGGATGAAAGAGTGTCTTGAGATCTTTTTTTCAAACACATTCATCCCAAATGATGGGTATCTAAATAGAGCTGAAAAAGGGGTTCTTAACATTCTAATTGCACAACCGATGATGACCGTACTTTTATACATCACCTGTTGTGATAAGAGGCAGTTACCAACGAAAGATTCCGATCGGGCTTTGGGCTGCGAACCTAGTCCCGAATATAAATTTTCATGCCAGGGTCAGGCCAGCCCGGACCAATGCCAAGTCTATCACCAGCAATGTTCCTATCTGCTTGTCTTCAGCAAGCACAACGATGGAATATGATACTACTAAGAAATATTGTATTTCCCTTTTATTTATAAATAAATGGATTAAGCTTAACTAGTAACATGTAATCATGTGTGTTTATAGTCTTTATATTAGGCCTTAAGGCTGAACTTAAAACTTTGTTGACATCCTTCTCATCTCTATTTTCACTTTTGCATGGTATCAGAACTTCTATATCTCATGCCATTGGCACATGATTTCTGAAACTAAACACTTTCAGTGAGTGATTTAGAGAACTGTTTTAATGCTAAGAGCATATAATTGTGTTGATTCCTTGCCACAGTTTATAAGCTTTTTCTTGGAAATAAATTATGAATAATGCGAGGGAGTTCATTGAAAATTATTCATCTGCAATTCAGCTTGTGTGTTAGTCAACAAGTGCTCCACTTTCAAATAACTATACATGTGTGCAAAATCAGGTAAAAGTTTGGTGTACAAACCAGGAAGCAAGTGTTCTAAACATTGACATGAAAGCAAATATTTGCTGCGTCAAGTATAATCCAGGATCAAGCACCTACATTGCGGTGAGCTTCTCTGTTCATATTTTAGTCGAGAACTGCAGTATTTTACTATCTGATTGGTCATATTTTGTCTGTGTTTAATCGTATTTTACTATCTATGTTTGAATGACATTGAGATTGGTCATTCTTTTACCTAGTATTGGTACATATCTGTGGTATGTGGTCTTGTCTGCATGAAAGATGCATGCATAAAAGGCGTGCTGTTCATCCACCTTTGTGTTTGTATTTGCTCAAAGTGCATAAAAGTCACCATGACTGCAGCCTCACTCTACCCTGGTTGATTTTGAGGATAATATCCACTTAAAAGAGTCTTGGGACCTTCTGCAGGTTGGTTCAGCCGACCATCACATACACTACTACGATTTAAGAAACATCAGTAGTCCGGTCCATGTATTCAGTGGTCACAGGAAAGCCGTTTCGTATGTCAAATTCCTGTCTAACAATGAGCTTGCATCAGCATCTACAGACAGTACACTACGGTTGTGGGATGTGAAGGATAATATACCAGTAAGTTAAAATGTTTAAAGGATCAAAGATACATGTGATTTCTTTTCCATTCTGGTAAATGTAGGATCATTTGGTTGACTTTAGTTCTTACTCCTATATATCTGGAGCAAATTGACAGCCACCTTTGTTCTTCCTGAGTGATGCTTACAGGTTCGAACCTTTAGAGGTCACACAAATGAGAAAAACTTTGTGGGTCTCACAGTAAACACTGAATACATTGCTTGCGGCAGTGAAACAAATGAAGTCTTTGTTTATCATAAGGTTAGCTATATCAAAAATTAAACTTGATATTCTTTCTATTATATTCTTGTAAGGTAGAAACAAATGTTTTGGAATTTCACTTTGCAGGAAATTTGCAGACCCGTTACATGGCATAGATTTGGTTCACCTGAAATGGATGATGCGGATGAGGATGCAGGAACTTATTTTATCAGTGCAGTCTGCTGGAAGAGTGATAGTCCGACAATGCTAACTGCAAATAGTCAGGGTACAATCAAAGTCTTAGTTCTTGCAGCTTGAGTAAATAATAGAGAAAAATTGTAACATAAGCAAAGGAAAGTAATCTACTATTATTCGAGGTCCTGAGTCTATTAAAGGGTTGTTAATTGTAGATAACAGTAGAGGTAGAGGTCAAACCTGCAGTTTTAGAGGCTGTGGCTATGTTATATCTTCCTATTACTTGACAGAGGAATGTTTCAGATCAAGGTGTTATTTAGATATTGGTTATTGTATACAAGATTCGATTATAAAGAAAGATGAAATTGTTGCTGGACAAGCCTACTCCTTATGGGTGGATATACCTAAACAATTATCTCACCCTTTGCTTCTTGTTATTATTTGTGAAGGAAATTTGTACGTAGCAAATTCCTGGGTCGGGTGTTCAGTCTTCTCCATTAATTTGTCTTTCGATAATACAGAGTAATGTTGTGTGTTGATATTTGTTGCTGATCCTCATCAGAAAGCGCGATTCATGTCTATGCCAGTGTTTTAGGCATATTTGGACTCTTGAAAATGGCAAACCCCTAATGGAGCGTTAGCACCTAAACCAAGCCCTATGTTAACTTCTCTTTGGTGTAATAGTCGTTACAATAGAGTAGAAACCTGAAACTTAAAACTGAATGGTGATGAATCATGCAATGCTAATCCACCACTCCAAGGAAGTTTGAGTACAGAACATGGATCTTAATTATAAGTTACGGTAATGGTTAGTCAAACCTTGGACGTATACAATGCAAGCAAATGAAACAAACATGTACATGTTAGCAAGTTTTATGTCTAATAAGACCTTCAATATAGTGCAAGTATATGGATTGTATCTTGCAGTATAAAGTAAGCATATGGGTTGTATCTTGTAGTATAAAAAGGTTATTATTCCCATGAGAATTATGTAAGGTTAACAGTTTAAACCTAACTTTGTCTAAAATATTCAAAATGTGATTTAAATAACAATAAATATCAGAAATTGAAACAAATAAGAAAACAAAGCAAATAATTCAAATAATAAGTGAACTTGCGATTAAATTTAGGGTTGTGATCAAAATTGAATACTTATGACTTATTCTTTAATTATTTTGTTTCCTTTACTACTGTTGATCTAATTATGTGTTTGATTTTAGATTTCCTAAGGTATTGATTACTCTCTCTCAAGATTTAATCAATTAACCCCAATTGAATTGAAAATTTTCATATTTGCATCCTCTTAATTCGCAAAACTTTCCCTAATATTTTTAATTAGATCTGAATCTATCTATTAGACAATTAATTTTTGAAATAAGATCTCTCTTCGAATGATTATTAACTTGATAATTGAGGGTCTATTAAACTACCAACTCTTGTTGTACAATCTAACACTAATTACTCACTCTCTCGATTTATTGTCAAGTTTAAGTATAAACAATTATCACAAACATCCAATATGTATTGAAATCAACAATAATTGAAGTCTCAAAATAAATCCAGAAAAAAATCTTAATATGACCCAAGCTTGTGTGGTTGTTGCCTTGATTAATCTTTTTTCCTAATTCATAATGCGACTGTCCAATTAAATATAAAGAGATTGTTCTAAGTTGTTTGATAGCTAGGTTTAATTAATGAGCTCTTCTTAATTAAACAAGACCTAAGAAAAAAGGGGTTAATAGAGCTTACTGTTAACCTACGATTAATAGTTGCTAGGAGAGGTATAAGAACAACAATTCAATGAAATATGTTTAACTGTGTGTAGGCCGACATTGAACGAATGACTAAGTCCCTAACGAATACATCACTTTCATCATTTTTAAGTTGTCTGATTTAATTTGCTTTCGTTAGTTTAGTTCCATGATAGTTTATAGGATGCATAGCAATTCCCATATAGAGCAGAAGCTTCTTATTACGACTCAGGTCCATCTCTATAAGAACTAGTTAATGTTGTCACTGCTAACACTTTACAATTTCAGCAAGAGGAAAGACAATTTTGGTCTAGTTTCCAAGATTTAGAGTGGGAACAAAACTCAAGTACATTTCTAGAAGAATCAGTTAATGTTTTTGTCGCTAATACTTTGCGATTACAATAATTCCAGGAGGATATGATACAATTCCATTAGAATACAACATCTAGACTCCAAAACTTGGCAAGCCAGGTGGTCAGTTGGCAGAAGCTATTAACCACCTAGCATCATAAAGCGAAGAGGCACAACTATCTCAACCTGAGGTGTACCCAAGGGACATTAGTGTAGAGGTGTTACAAAGTGAAGAGGATCTTGAGAATTTTGAGAATAGTACTTAAGGAATTGCTTGTGTCGAAGAAGTGGAGAAGAAGCTTGAAGTAGGAAAGGAAGTATCATTTAACTCAGAGATAAATGTTGAGTCCCTTATTATTTTTAATATTAATCATTCACCTTTACATAGCAGATTTGAGGAATTAAATAAAGAGGAAAAAGGTTAAAAGACATTTGAGATATTCCAAAAGTGTTGGGATTCAGTAGAGATTGGAAATCTGAAGATAAAGAAGATGCTGGAGGTAGATGATCATCAACTTAGGCCTTATCCTGAAGAACCCCAAGTGGAGAAAGATCATGTGACACCTAAAGATCATAATTTTGTCACGTGAGGAAAATATAGAGTCAAGCCAGCAACACTAAACAAAGGTACTTTTTGGGAGGCAATCCAAGGTAAGTTGATTTCTTTTCCTTCACATTTTCAGATTTCTTTCTTATATGTATGTGTACTTCTAAGTTTGTTTATTTTTACGTGCTTTTAAGCTTTCAATAAAAGAGAGTGAGAACCAAACAAACACATAAACATTTTATCCTTTTCTAATGCTTCTATGATATATAGTCATTATTAGAGTGTGAATTGATTAGAAGAATCCATGACAACTTTAGCATGTATTTCTTGTAACATCCCGGCCCTATATTAAGGGTTAGAACCCAGATTTCTAAATGGAGAGAATAACAATATGAGAGTTAGAAAAATTTGCATTTCATGCCCAACAACATGTCAGTATACATGCATGTGAATTTAAATCTTTGCACATACAAAAATAAGTGTACATGCATTCATTGACAATTTCCAGGTATGATTGTTTTTAAATGTGATTTTATTGAAAATGAGAAATAGAGGGAGTTGAAAGAGTGATCTTGGTATAAGTTGTGATAAGGAAAGAGTTGGAAACAAATTTGGTAGTGACATGGAAAATGTTTACTGAGTGTGATTCGGTCTGTTAGCCATAACTTTTTTTCTAGATATCCAAATGAGATGATTATTTTCTTGGATTAAACTAGAAATATATGGCTACATTTCTTATGAAGACATCAAATTTAAATTCTATCTCTAAGAATCTCAAAATTTGTCATGAAATTGAGAACTGGGTGCAGTATATTGGTGGAGGAATGTAAAAATTCATATTATGAATTTGTGAGAAAATATGGATTAATCTAGGCTAATTTAGGCAAATATGTCTTTAGAGAATTGTATACCTTGCTTTTATCTTTCCAACGGTATATAGTATGAAAATTTTGGACATCGGAGCTGAAAGTTATGGCCCTTATAATGGATGATGTTCATCAGTGATGCTGTATCTTATGTCCTTTTGCTATCTTCTGTTCCATTTTTGGCCCCTCAAAAGATAGAATTGGTCTTTGAGGTCTTCATGAAAGTCGTATATCTTGAAGTCTTCTTTTGAACATATAAAGAACACCTTGATCAGATATCTATAGGGAAAGTTATAGTAAATTTTCCCATTCGTCTGTCCTTTTGTTATCTTCTGTCTTTTTAGCCTACTTTCTGTTCCAATTTTGACCCTCTAAATGATAAAATTTTTCTTCAAGGTCTTCAAGAAAGTTGTATATCTTGAAGTCCTCTTTCCAACCATCTAAAGAAAACCTTGATCTGATATCTCCAGAGAAAGTTATGGCAATTGTAAAACATCTTCTGTGTTACTATTCATAAACATCTTCTGGGTTACTGTTCATCCTGTATAATCTAGTCCAATTATGACCCTCTTTGTGACATAATTTGTCTTCAAGGCCTTCATGAAAGTCGTAGATATTGAATTCCTATTTCAAAAAATCTAAAGAACATTCCAATCTTACATCTATAGTGAAATTTATGCCAATTGTCCCAGAACAGGTTCGATATGACTAAGGACAAAACTAGATTTGATTCTTTGACCATAACTTCTCTAGACACCCAAATGACCTGATTCTTGAACCATTGGATTCTTAAGACATTGCTCTACATCTCCAACAAAAATCTTAGCCATATGAAATGAATTGAGAAAGATTTAATGAAAAACATGGGGCGGGTACAGTGTGTGTACTCCTAAATAATATGAACTAGTGTTATTCTAATGAACATACTTCAGTATTTTGATGATTTCTGGATCGATAGAGCTTCAAATGAGAAGATTTTTGATTTGTGGTAAACTAGAGACATGGAGCTACAAATGGTATGAAGAAATTGGAATCTAATTCAGTCTCTAAGATATTTAAATTTTAGATGGAAGTTGTGTATAGTATACTGTTATGGACAAGAGCAGTCAAAAAATGTTTGAAGTATATCTTTTGAATCACTGAACCAAATTGAATGATTTTGGAGGCATTAGAAACTTAAGAAAATGGGGGACATTTTTTGGAAGAAAGTGTTATGTTAGAATGTTTAAGGATACTGTTGGCAAGACACTTAAATATAAAAGACATAAGGCATAAATAGAAGGGCAAATGGAACAATTCTCAATCATTAAGGGCATAATTGGAAGAAGAAGTGTTGTCTTGCTTATAAATGAAGAAGAAAAATGTGAATGAGAAAATTCTAGAGAAGCAAAATGCATGGATGAGAAAAGAGATAAGAGAGAGAAAACATGAAAAAGAATGAATGAAAGAAAGAAGAGAAAACAAGCTAGGGTTGTAATTTCCTTAGCCTTCAAGAGAGATTTTGAAGTTGTTCAAGAAGAGAAAAAGGAAGAGGAAGAAAAGAGCTTCCCTTTGAGCTAAAGATCTCTTCATTTGGTGAAAAATCAAGGTAAGATCATTTTAAATCTTTTGGATTTTTGGAAGGATTCTAGTTTATGGAGTTTAGAAAATGCTTGGGTTTAAATATTCTAAAATCAATTTTTGTGATTTTTGCATTGTGGGATTTTTAAGTGGATTCCTATTGAATGCGATTTGGTTTCTTTTAGGAAACTAAGAGACTCCTACCCAAGTGTTGGGACCCGATCTTGGATGTAGCATCCCACTCCCGCAAGACCCGAACCCGACATCGACGGTGATATCCGGTCCGTGGCTGCAAAGGTAGCATGTTAGGGCACTCAATCAATTAATAGTTGGTATAAAAAAAAATTTAAAACACTCTCATATGCAGAAGTCCGTTTCCAATGTGGCCCAAAATAAATTTAACAGTCGTGATAGATTCAATACATTACAATCAATACAGTTTCAATAGTCAATTAGGACCCAATTTCATTTATAACCCTTTTTCAATTACAAGACAATTCACTTTGGGCCATTGGGGCCTATTTCAATACACAAAACACATACAATCATTTCCAATTGTCACCAATTAATATAAACAGCCATATCCACATTGTAAGCAATTCCATTACAAAAATTCCCATACATCATCACTTATTACATATTGAATTAATCAAATACATACTGTACAAAATTCGTGGAATACACTTTATACAAAAATAAGAAATATCCTAATGTAGACGCGAACTGATCCCGACCTCTAACTTTCCCCTGTGGGCAGTAAGTATACTCCCATTGCCTAACGGGGTATTCTTCTGAGTCCTGAAAAAAGGATGCAAATTTTGGGTGAGTTTTGCGAACTCAGTGAGTGACCATCATTGATGGTTCACCCAGTCA
>JANZLX010000009.1:4501164-4513120 GCA_025531955.1 Erythroxylum orinocense | reverse complement strand
TATATTTTCTATTTAGAAGTTATATTTTTATGTGCTATACAACCCGATGGATATCCAAAAACCCGAACAACCCAATGAATTTGGATATGGGTAGTAAATCGTAAAAATCGATGGATATGGATATGGATATGGTTTGAGTCATAAAAAAATGGATACGGATATGGGTAGAATAAAATCCGAACCAAACCCTACCCATTGTCATCCCTAGTTGCAACTGTTATGCTTGAGACAAAATGATGTCATTTTGCTTCTTATGTAAGTTCTGTTTTGATTATTGTCGTTTTGTTGTTAGAGCTTCGTTGGGCCATTGATTGAGCTAGGGCCAACTCTTGGTCCAAGCTTACTAGTCCGAGCCTTTAACCCAGCCTGAGGATGCTTGAGCCTTTCTTATCCAACTCATAGCCTAGTTTGATCAACCTTAGGCTGTTGACCACAGGTCGGGCCAGGTTGGGGATAACTTTATTTTGTTTGTATGAAAGAGAGAAAGTAGGAGGGGATAATCAAAAAGTGTTATTGTGCGAATCAAGAGAAGGTTTGTTGGTTATATTTAAGGTTTAGGTGAGACAAAAAATGAGGGGTTTCCTCTATCTCTCTTAACGATGTTGTGAAGAACATGTCATTTGTAGAGCTTTCAGCTTCTTTGTATTTTATGTCTAGATTTGATTGCTTTTATACTTTTTTATATTTTTATCTAGGTTGGCAGTTCGACTTCTCTACCTCGTAAATCTACCATGCCTAGTGCTACAACATTGCCTTATAACATAACTACTTATGATTTAGACTGACATAAAAAAACATCTACCTTTGATATACCTCACAATCAACACCTAGCTTAATCCTCACGTGTGATTTCCTGTTCCAAAAATGTTCCTACAAAAAATATCTTAACTACACATAAGCCCCTCAACTTCTCTATAAGAAATAGAATTCACCTCGTTAACCTATGCTCATTGACATAATGTCATAAGCAAATAAGTTTTAGCCCTCTAAAAAATAATACATAAACCCTCGTCCCTTTCTCTCCGACACAAAACATTATTGAGTGTAAATGAATGTATAAAATTAAAAAAATCCTAATGAATTCATTGCTTATTATAGAACTCACCTTATAGTCAAAGGATTTCATCAACTTCCTAACATTAACTATATTAAAACCTGTAGTCCAATCTTTAAACTTGTCACTATCCATCTTATACATACTATTATAATAACATGTAGTTGAATTTTAAATCAATTAGACATATTCTGCGAGACAAATCTTTTAATTATGTTTATATGCAACAACCCTAAGAATTACTCGCAATATATATTCCTTGTGAGGCTCTATGGCATGATATAACTTCATTTAATTTCACCAAATTTAAGAGTGACACTTCTCTTTTTATTTATAATATAGGCAAAGACACTGTCTATACTTATATGAATGACATTATACAAACAAACAATCAACAATCAAAACTACAAGAGTTTAGTGCTTACCTCTCCAATTAATTCTCTCTTAAAAACCTTAGCCAACTAAACTATTTGCTAAATATTAAAATCAAGTAGTCTTCCAAAGAGTGCATTATTGAACTTCTCAAAGCATTAAAATACATAAAGCTAAAGAAATTAACACTACGCTATATCCATCTACAATAGTTAAATTTAATGACGGATCTCCTACATACGATCCAATTCAATATTTATGCTTTTTGTCTTTACTGATATTGATTGAGCTAGTAATACGAACATATCACTTACTTTTTGCTCATTTTATCTTTTTTAACTTTTAAATCTCATTAATTTGAATTCTAGAAAACAATCTATTATAACCTAATCGCTTACTTATTGAAGTTAAATATCTACATAGTAAAGTTAAACATCATATCATTGTAGTTACTTCCTCTGATTAACCTAACCAAAAAAATTGTCGTCTTACCTCCCACAACTTATTATGATAATATCGAAACCAACTTACATTCCAACCATGTTTCCATTTGCATATGAAACATATAGTCATTATTTCTTTTTTTCTTTATTTCATGTTCATACTATAAACCAAACCAATTAATTGACTCTTTTATCTCATGGTCATACTACAAACCAATTAACTAGACTCTCTTAAGTCTCCCTCAAGAAGAATTCCTTATTTGTTGTCTATGTCCTTCTTAAACCTTTAGAAGACATAATAAAAATTAATCTACCATTGAAAGTCCGTAATTATAGTTGTATTATAACTGTACATATTAAATTTACTTAGCTGAGTTTAGGATAAATTATGCTCAAGTTATAATCTCAATAATGTGGGTGTGCCTTAATATTTGATAATATGTTATTTTCTGATAACATTTGTTACTATAGATAGCTCTTATCTGTAATTTGTGGACAGTTTGTATCTATAATATGTTTTCAATCTTTTCTGTGCATATCCTCTCTTGTCACATATACCTACATTGGTGTGTATAAAGGTTCTAAAACCTCTATAAATAGCATTAGAAACATAACTCAATAATTTATTTTATCATGGTATCAGAGCTCACACCGAGCATATGATTTTTTGCATACAACATGAACATCCACACTTTAGAAGACAACCAACATCCAAACTCCAGAAGGCCAACAACAATTCGACAAAATTATCACAGCAGGTACTAACAACACCAACATCCACACTTCAGAATACAATCAACACTTCGTTAGAATTATCCCAGAAGGCATTTCCAACAAATTCAATAACATAATCAAATGGGAAACATCAATACTCCAACAGTACCATTCAATCAAATTACTAATTTCCTCACAACACCATTGGATTCCACCAATTATCTTAATTGGAAAAACCAAATTCCCGCTATTTTGATTACCTTTGACATTATTGGTTATGTAAATGACACCATCTCCTTGCTAGCTACAACCTCCAGCTCAGAATCTTTGTCTTCATAATTTCAAAATGGCACCAATAAGATCGCCTTGTCTATTGTTTCCTCACGACATTGCTTTCCCATGGATCGCACAACTAGCTCTCAGTTATCACGTGGCTCCTGCACTTTGGCTTAGACTTGTAGATCATTTCATAAAACAATTGACTTCCTAACGTTCTCTTCTCCGTCGCCACCTCCACGCTTCAAAGAAAGGCTCTAACATGAGCATTGAATTTCTCTCTCTTATCTCCACAACTATAGATGAGTTGGCGGCTATTGGTGACACACTGTCCTATGAAGATCTAGTTCTTTTCAACTTGAATGGGCTCTCATCGATTATGAATCCTACCCTTGTTGAGCATTGTGACGTTCCCCTACAGTACCCTAAGTTCGAGCCAAGCTTTTAATTCATGAATAGAGGTTACTCTTGTTGGGATATATGCTATATATCTTTTATTTAGTTTTGGCATCTTATTTATTAATTGGACAAATAAGATATTAATTGGATAATGACTTAGATTCAAAAAGCTATTGGTTATAATCTTCTAATTGTGATAGAGTTCTATCTTTAATTAATGTGTATCTTGGCAAGATGTGTTGGTGAATATCATGTATGATTCTATCCATAGAAGATGTGTATCTTGTGTGGGAGTTTTGCAATCAAAAGTGTAGTGAGCATTAATTATATATAAAAAACAAAGCTTACGTGATTTTTTTGGGATACAAGATAAAGGAAAGTTATCTTGTGTGTTTGTGAAGGGATTTATGCACGTCTCTATCAGGGAGTCTTGCGTGTGTGTATTGTGCATGTATTGATTTATAGCTGAAGAAGAGCTTGTGTCGGTGAGAGAGGAGTTACGGTGTAGTAGGTGTATTATTAAGTATGCAGTGAGGAGTTAATTAAATTGGAAAATAGATATATACTACGTCGTGGATGTGCCCCTGAGGTGTGTGTGAGAAAACCGTGCATGTTGCTTCTCTACGCACTACTTTTGAGCTTTCTCCATCCGTGTGTGTTGCTTATTTGCTTCACTGCGTGCTGCTTATGTGCTTTTCTTTGAAGGACGATGATTTCTTCAAGCTGGCTAATGCTCAACTCAATCCTCAAATAACATTCATGAGGTCGTGTGGAGAATGGAGGTTTTGAGACTTGAAAATTAAAGTTCCTTCGTTTAAGTTCTAATCGTTTCAACAATAGCATATTATCATCTTTGGGGTTTTTAGTGAAGATATTGAAGTCTTACAACAAATCTTTCGATGAACAACTTTCCGTTCTTTTGTTGATGAACCAGTATATATAGGGGAGTTGTTTTTCTCTTTTAACTCAAGTGTATTATTGTTTTGTTCTTAGTTGATTGACCATTTGAGTTATTTGTTTATTATTCTTTCATTAAAAGATTGATTGAGAAAATCCTCTGTTGCGGTTGACACTAGTCGGTCGTATTATTGGGTGTGAAATTCTTTCTTGAGAAGTGAGGTTAAGAGATAGTGTCAAGGATTGAGTGGTGTCAGCTTAGTAAAGCCTTGGGCAAATCTAATGTACTTTGGTGAAAGTATTAAGCTAGGTAAGGACCTTGCAGATGTAGGTAAAGTGTGCCAAACTGCGTTACCCAAATTTTTACTGCTTTTTATTATTTCGTTTTTGATTACTTTTGTTTTCGTTTTTGCTAGAGACATTCATGGTAAAATTGGAAAGTTTGCGAAACTACTACCCCTTTCAATTTTATCGATTGTTATTAGAGTAAGGTCACTGATTCAAAACTTGGTAGCAAGTTGGTGCGGATCCGAGTTTCACAATTATGGCCATAAGAGAAGGAGCAGCAATTATCAGGCCACCACTGTTGGACGGTTCCAATTATCTTACATGGAAATCACGGATAAGAGTCTTTATTTAGGCACAGGGAATAAGAGCATGGAACTCGGTGTTATATGGCTGGACATATCCGATGATTATTGATGATAAGGGAGAGATAATTCTAAAAGATCCATCTAAACGGACAAGAGCTAAAGAAGAAAGAGCACTTAAAAACTCACAAGCTTTGCACGCAATTTTCAGTACTGATGATGAAGGGAGCTTCTCAATAATATCAGCCTGTGAATCGGCTAAAGAAGCATAGGATACGTTGTAGACTATTCATGAAGGGTCTAAATCTGTGATAGCATCAAAACTATAGATGTTAGATGTGAGGTTTGAAGAATTGAAGATGGATGAAAATAAGACTATTGGAGACTTTCATGAAAGATTGTGAGATATAGAGAATCAGGCACATCAACTCGAGAAGAAATATTCCAACTTAAAACTAGTCAAGAAGACATTGAGATCATTATCTTTTAGATTTATTCCGAAAATTGTAGCAATAAAGGAGGCCCACAACATTAATGATCTGTCATTAGAAAAGGTAATTGGAATTCTTACCAATTTCGAAATGAATTTGATGAGGGACAATCGAGAGAAGAAGAAAGGATTAGCATTGCAAGCTAAGATTGGAAAAGGTATGAATGATGTAGAAGATGAATCTGACGAGAATGAGGATATGGAGCTACTAATACGAGAGTTCAGTAAGTGGCTGAAGAGAGTGAAAAAGGAAAGACCCAAGTTTAGGCAAATGGTTGGAGTTCATCGAACAACAACTTCAAACAACAAGCCAAAACTTAAAAGGGAGAAAGAAAGGTAAAGATAATTCAATATCGTGAGTGTAAAGGCTTTCGAACATGTTCAAGCGGAGTATGCTAACATCTTAAAGAAGAGAAAAGGGAAATCCTATACGAGCACTTGGAGTGATAATGAATCCGGAAGTGAAGAAGAAGTTGTGAATAGTAATGTGTTAGTTACTTTATACAACAAAAGTTCAGTTACTTATGTAACAGTAACCTAGAAGGAAGTAACTAAAGATGAAAAGTGAGTAAATCGGGAAATTTTGAAAAAAACACAGACGATTCAGCTCAAAGCTCAATCTCAGATTATGACAGTGATGACAGTACTTCAGATGATAAAAATGACAGTATTTATGAAGCTTATGAGTTAATGTATAGTAAATGGGTCCAAACATGCAAAAAAAATGAGGAGTTGAAGGAGGAAAACTCTTCTATGAAGAATATTATTCAAGATCTAGAGAAGAAGTTGTTGTCTACATTAGATGAGCTTGGTTAAGCTAGAATGAAATTAGTAAATACCGAAAAGGGATTGTGGAGGCATAAAAAAACTAGAAAAGTTAATGAAAATTGGTAAGGTTAAAGAAGATCTTCAAGGCATTGGCTATAAGGGAGAGTGCTCTAAAGGGAATGAGGAGAAAAATAATATGTCCAGATCTGTTAGAGAAGAAGAAACATCAAGAAAGAATCGAAGATTTATACCTACGTGTCATTTTTTGAAGTTATCGAGCACATAAAGCTGAGATGCTGCAAGATGCTTCAAAGAGATTAAAACCAAAATTCTAGATACTCTTCATCAAATTTCCAGCAGCAGCCTATGGTATCGAAGCAAACTTGGATTAGAAAGGGTCAATTATAGGCATAAAGACATTGTGAAGGCAAAACAAGAAATTGCCTAGATTCACAGTTAGTTACTGTTTGTGAAGAAACTGTTTAGACAAAAGATAAATCAAGTACTTTAGAAGAAGAAACCGAAGACAGACAGATAATATGACGAGGAATAAGGTCATGTTTGAATTTCTTCAAGGGACACAGAGACTATGTGCTTTACATTTTTGAAGTATTTTTGTGTTGTTTAAAAAAAAGAAAAATGAAACGTAAAAAAAGATTTGTCTTCTTTAATTCTTTAGTTTTTATGTTGCCATTGTCGTCCCATCTTTTTAGTAGTTTGTATTGTGACTTTTATTTGGCTCCATCAAAGACTCTTCATCTCTCTCATCAGTATGGGTCTCTCTCAAGTATCTCCCTCTCTTTCGAGCATATCTCTCAGTGTGTTTTAAATGATGGTAAATTTTCATCTTGGCATGCTTATAATTTTTTCGATGCATCTATTGTTGATTCTTAAGATTATGCATTTTGATACTGTTTTGTTTCAAAGGGGAGATATCAAATAGTTTTTGGTGATTGTTCCATTCAGGGGGAGATTTCAAGGTATATGCGTGACTATTCGTCGTGCTTTTTGACTTTTTTTATTCCAAGGGGGAGAAATTTAGATGATTGGATAAACTTGATGTTCTTTGGAATTTGATGTTTGATTAAGGGAGAGTATTTGTCATATGAATTGTGAATTTGATACTTATATGTCCAATTATGTTATTTAGAGGGAGTTTCATATTTGTGACAAATAATGCCAAAAAGGAGGAGATTGTTAGGATATATGTTATATATCTAAGTAATTCGTTTTGACATTCTTTATTAATTAGACCTATAAGATAGTAATTAGATGATGATAGCTATCCAATAATCCTTGTTTGACTTGGATTCAAAAGGCTTTTTTGATAATGTTCTAGATGTTATCGAATCCTATCTTAAATAGATATGTATCTTAAGAATAGGTGTGGTCGATGGGTTATGTAGGAGTTGTGGTTGCTTCCTATTTGTGTTTCCCTGACTTAGCTAATGATGGTGTGCGTGCGTTGCTAATTTTGTAGCCAAGGGTTTTTGTATATGTAGATAACATTACTAGAATTTTTTAAAAGGTGTGGCCAAGTGTAGAAAATTCAAAGGGAGCAATAATTATTAATTGATTTCTAATCTTGGTTGATGAATGTGTTATCGGTGTAATTGTGGCTTCGTGTTGGTGTTTATGTAAATCAGCCCATTGTTGTTGCGACAACTTTCAGATTTATTTAAGTTGAGCTGAACCTTTCAGAAAGTTATTCTTCTCTTTTATCTCAAGTGTATTATTGTTTTGTTCTTAGTTGATTGATCACTTAAGTTGTTTATTTTGTATCTTTATTTTCAAATACTGTTGAGAAAATCCTCTGTTGAAGTTAACACAAGTCGGTTGTGCTATTGAGTGTGAAATTCTTTCACGGGAAGTGAGGATGAGAGATAATGTCAAGGGTTGAGTGGTGTCGACTTAGTAAAGCCTTGGATAAATCTATTGTACTTTCGTGAAAGTATTAAGCTGAGTGAGAGCTCCGCAGACGTAAGCAAGGTGTGTTAAACTACGTTATCAAATTTCTGGTGCTTTTTATTATTTCGTTTTTAATTACTTTTGTTTTCGTTTGTGCTAGAGAAGTCCATGGTAAAATTGGAAAATTTACGAAGCTACTACCCTCTCAAGTTTTCAAGAACAAATAAGACAAGAATTAGAAAGTTCTCTTAATTAAGAAAAGATCGGCTAGTGATAATTCATTACCATGGACAGGGACGGAGCTACAATGGGGGCAAGTGGGGGCACTTGCCCCCACTACCTCCAACAAATTTCATGCAAACAACTATTATTTTAAGTTTTGCCCCTACAAAAGATATAAAATTTTACTTCCATTAAAATTTTGACTCTATTAAAATTTTGCCCCCACTTGAAAATTTTTTAGATCCGTCCCTGACCATAGACACTACGTCCTGCTATGGCTATTATGTCGGAGCAAGAAACTGTGCCAGGGCAAGTCATTTCAAGCTTAGCTTTGGCATTGTCGATTACATAGAATGACCGCATCGAAATGTTAGGAGGTCCATCTTTCTCTGCTTGGTTACTGGGAGTAGAATCCAACAAAATCGATGCATCAAATCCCTGTAACAATAGATAACCAAACATGATCACATACAATTATATATTTATATCTTCGAGCAAGCTTCTGTTCATAAATGGAGTGAGGTAAGGAACATGATGAGATGATATATACCCTTATGAAACAGTCATGGAAGAACATTCTCAGGATACGAGCAGGGACTTTAGGGTCATGCATGGAAGCATTACGAATTGTATCAAGGATAGAGTTTCTCAGCTTGTGGACATGTTTGATGATAATAATGAACATCGAGTGCAGCTTCTGACTCTGAAAGCAGGATACTATTGGCTATAAGCAGATCTATTGATGCAAAATCAGCCATTAGTTTATGCTTCAGATTAATAAATATTGAAAGAAAGAAACCTGATACGAACTTTCACATAAATGGAGCTATATATATATATATATATATATATATATATATAAGAAACCAACTTCTAGAAATTGTTCACACATGAATTGTTATATGCTTCGAAGTTACTCAATGGAAGGAACGAAGTACAAGGGATGAAGGGAAGGAAGTACTTGTACCAAAGTGATGGTGCACTTGAACCAATCGAAAGCTACTTTGATGTGTAGAAACTAAATGGTTGGTGTTGGTGTAATTCAGACATGGTTCTGCAGCTTGGAGACTGCTAACACACGCATGGGAAAGTTTGACTATTCGTGAAAAAAGGTCAGACGAGCAATTTGCTTCTCAATGTGAAAAGTGTTGAAAGAAATTGATAATGACTTTATCCCATAACAATATTAAGAGTACAAGTTAGAGTTTTTTATAAAATATTGAAGTGTTTGGTAAACCAAAACACTTTGGTTTTGATTTTTTAAGACATGTTCGAATTTTATAGGTCATCATGGTTCGAAGTGGTCCAATGACTAGGACTAAAGTCTGATTAAGCTTCAATATGCTTGTAAACCAAAAATTTGGTCACATCATCATTTGATATGTTTAGATTCTTTAGAGCAAGGGTTCGTTTGTTTTTATTTTTATTTTTATTTTTGTTTTTAAACTTAGAAAAAAGTTGAGTTTTTTATTTTAGTTTTTTTTCGATTGTTTAAAATTTTGAAAACTATGTTCTATTTCTGTTTTTTATAATTTGATTTATCATTAACTAAATATATATTATTTAATTATTTAATAGACTAAGTTTTAAGAAGAATTATTAATAGTTTAATATAATATTATACATTTAATTAATTAAAATAATTATTAATAAGAATTATAAATAATTTAATTTTACTTAATAATTTGTAACTAAATTAAATAAATTTAATTTAACAGTTATTAATAAATATAATTAAAGTTAAAATATCTTCATAAATATAAATTTTAAACAAATTTTGATTTTTAATAATTAAAATAAACTTAAAATAAATATTAATTTATAAATAAAAAGTTAAAATTTAAATTATTTATTAAAATAATTAAAATAAATTTATTAATAAATATTATGTAAGAGATTAAATAAATTATTTAATTAAAAATAATGTATCTTTAAGTTTTATATAATATGTAACTATTATTAGTGATACTATGATATTCACAGTTAAATACATTTTTATTTAAAATTAAAATAAAAACTGAAAATAGTAAAAAAAAACTGAAAGCTACGACAAACAAAATAGAAGTAGAGTCAAACAATTCTTAAATTAAGCATTCAACTTGTTAAAAATAAATCCAATTAAAGAATTATTTAAACCTTAAAAAAAAGATTAAGATGTAATTAACATTTGGCCACTATAAAACTCAAGCCATCCCTTATCAGCAAAGTTGGAAACAAGCGTTAATGTTTGCTGCAGAGTAATCTTGGATTAATTAATAAATTAAACAATTTTAATAGTAAGAGTTATTAAAGTAAATTAAATAAAAAAATTAAAAATTGAATAAAAAATTAATCAGTTTAAAATTTTTATGATTGAATTGGTCAAACTGGTTAGATTTTTTAATTATTAGTTTTTACTAAAAAGTATTTATTATTAATATAAAACGACTGAATTTATTTATATTGCATATTTAATTAGAATTTCTAATGCAACTTTTCAAAAAGAAAAAATCACAAGTTGACGAAAGTAAAAAAAAATTAAAACGGTGGAAAGAAAAAAGCACAAGCCTAATAAAGTTAAACGGTTAATCATGTCACGTTTAGCGCACTAATAAATATTCTATAGTCCTATGGTCATGTTATAATTTTTTGTTTTCAAAAGTAAAATATCTCATATAATCCTTTAATTTTCCAATTCATGATAAAATTAAACATTTATATATCATAACCTATGTATACACTGTTAGTACGTAGAGGGGACCTTATTACGTACCTCAGGGTCCTGTGAAAGGATTAAAAACGAAGGTAATGCGGAATATCTAGATTCGGTTCCATCTTTGATTCCGATGTTAATTTCGGGCTCCAAACGCCTCCGAATCTTCTGGGTCCTTTAGTAGAAAATGCTCATCGACTCACGAGCAAGGCCTTTCTACAGTTTCCTCAAATCCCGAGAATCCTTAACGGGTCAGGAACCTTATGCTCGAGAATCCTCTTCTTGAGTAACTACAGGAAACCTTACCTTTATATAGCTTCTATATTGAGCTTCCCTATCACAAGGCCGATATGAACCCGGTCCACACTAATCGGGACCCATTTTCCTCCCGGACATCAACCCATTGATTTAGATCATTTATTGGATCACTTAATTATCTTTATTTGGATCAAATGACATAACTTAACTGATAATTTATTTAAAACCAAAATTGCAATTAATGTTAGTCCAACTTTATGAGACATTGACACAATTGCCCCTAAAGAAAAAAATGTCTAACAATCTCCCATTTGGACTATCATTAATCGCAGCAGACTTTGGTTTAAAAACAAATTTAAAATTCGGTTAAGTCATGCTACTGGATTAGACGTCTAAATTTTGAAAACAAAACATTTGATCCAAAGATACAAAAGTCCATCATTCTGTCCCCCAAGGCTTTCGGTACCGAAAAGCATCAAATACATGTGTCCTATTTGACACAGATCCAATACAATCACGAATACATTATACCCCACTAACATGAATGGGAAAATGGAGTGTGGCAAACTACGATAATACCTTTATGATCTAAATTGTATCATCTTCGTTTGTAGGTCTCTTGATTTCTCCAACTTTATGCTAAACTGCATTAGAGAAACCCTGTTTTCTCTCACCAAATGCTAAACAGCATTAGAGAAAACCTTTATGTTCTCCAACTGAATGCTAAACTACATTAGAGAACCTTTATGGGATTAAAACTTATATCCCCTATGTCATGTCAAACTTTATAGCTAGCTATATTAAACTGTATGCGTCTAAATGACATAGGTACAAGGTCAATCTGTATATATGCCCAGTAACCTTCAAATGCTT
>JANZLX010000009.1:4480937-4491843 GCA_025531955.1 Erythroxylum orinocense | reverse complement strand
TGGGCGCAGTTTTGCGAATATGGTTATGGTAGATCGTGACTGTTGTTGTAGACGTTCAATCTGATTTATATTAATCTTGTTTATATATCAAAGTTCTAACTGCCTTAATATGGTGCAATATATATAGTTCTTACTTTTTAAATATGTGAACAAAATTAAATAGCTGAGTCACAAACCAAACCAGGTGCTCCATCCGAACTGAATGGGGATAGAGTTTCCTGCATGAAAGAAGGTTTGTCAGAAAGCGATGTGGATGATGACCCATTGCGAGGGCTCTCGCCGCGGATCAGTTCGAGAAGTTCACACGTCAGTTTTTGGCACCTGGCTTCTTCTTCGGCGATGTGGCTGTCTGAGTTTGACTACTGTGCAGAGCATTAACACCACCCAAGTATAACAGGAGGAGATTAATTAATATAAAATTATATACTTTTATGAGAATAATTATTCTTTTTACTAATAATGAAAAATATTATATATCGAGCAGAAAAGTTCAAAATAAAATATTGTGATTATTACATTAAAAATGAACAGTCATCGTAAAGATTTATCAAAATATTTATTATAATAAATGAGTGATTAGAAAATTTTTTATTTGAAATTCCTAAATGATTCTTTATATTATAACTATTTTCATTTTAGGATATTGATTAATAAGATAATTTATTTAAAGAATATTATTTATTTTATTATTGGTTGTATCTAATAATCTAATAGACATTATAACTTTTAAAGTTAGAAAGTCTAAATTCATAAATAACTAATGAAAAATTTTCAAAATATAACTTTAACTAAAATTACTTAATTTTAAATAATTATTCTATCAAATTAATTACTTAACATATATTTTGTAATGTAAATATATAGGTGCGTCCAATAGATGCATCTAACAGTTGGTAAAATGGATAGACATAAGATTAAAAGATCCTGTGTGTTCGATTCATCCTATCTACTTGGTTGAACTTGTCGAGTAGCAGGGGTTTGTCTGTAGAGTACTTGTTTTAAAAAAATCTAAAGCGTCACGTCTGACGTAGCTTGAACCCGTTTATGCCAACCCAATTTCAATGTGGGGTCTCGCATTAATTCATAGTTTTGAATCCAGAAATATTACGGATAACATTCAATGAGAGAAATATGACAAGTTGCATGTGATCACTTATGGAAGGCAATTGTCTGGAGTCATCCATGTCGATCAATAATAACTCAAACTCAGCATAATCTGTCTCTCTCTAGCTCTGGTAGTTGGGCAATGGCCACCTTATCTATCTATAAATAGGGCATTGCTGCGACGCTTAGGCTCATAACTTCTTAAGTACACAAACACTTCTTCTCCAAGTTCCAAAATGGCTTACACTAGGACCTTGTTGCTTCTTCTGTTGGCTCTTTCTGCTCTTCTTCTAATAGTCACAGCTGACACAAGTAAGTTTCTTTCCGTGTCTCGTTGTAACTTGTATCTATAGTTAAGGTCATTCTCTTCGGGAAGCATTGCACTAGTGTACATCATCAACTTCCAACATGTTACTCCATTAATATCTCATATTTGAAAATGTCCGTATATTGCACATAACATTGCTTACTGGAAGTTAAGAAATTAAAGGATAAAATAAGTTTACGACTTAACTCATATATAAATATATTATGATGGTTTAGAGGAAAGCAGCGAAAGTACTGAGCAGTACGGAGGACCTGGCTATGGTGGCTATCCAGGAGGTGGTCGTGGTGGCTATCCCGGAGGTGGTCGAGGCGGCTATCCCGGAGGTGGTCGTGGTGGCTACCCGGGAGGTGGTCGTGGTGGCTACCCCGGAGGTGGCCGCGGTGGATACCCGGGAGGTGGACGAGGAGGATGTTCTTACGGATGCTGCAGCAGATACAGGTACGGCTACGGGTGCAACAGGTGCTGCGCTAGTGCTGATGAGGCTCCTGATGCCTTCTTTGCTGATGATAAAGCAAACTAAAATATTTAAAGAACAATGCTTTCTGTTGTTCTCAAAAATAAGTATGTACCAACTTCTATGGTTTTAATAAATAAGGCCCGAGCAAGCACTGGATTTGCTTATTAGCTAATTATACCCTTACGAATGCCTATGTTTTCATGTACTTCATGAATGTATCATATTTCCTTAAATTTCTCCTTGCTACTCAACCATGAAAGTGAAGTTCCCCTGCGTCTTTCGGCACACAGTACACCAAGTTTTCTCATCACTCATCAGTAATACGAAAATATGTAATATTCTGATCATTGGTTACATTAACTTCACTTGTTATATTAAACAGTATAACTAAACGTGAGATGAGATGTTCATTCAATTTGAATGGGAAAGGACTAGCAGAAGAAGACTATCATGGCCTTCGATTCAGTTAGACGAGACACTAAGACAAAGTAGAATATTGGTGAGACAATTCCAGATCTGCCATAATGCATATCAATCATGTTTTTCATCAACATTTTCGTATAAAATATCCAATACATAATTCTTTTGAGCACAATACAATGAGCTTTGCCAATGTTCAAGTTGAAAAGAGATTAAACATATATAATACAACTCATCTTAAGGTAAATAAAGCTTGGATGAAAAATCATAATTGAGGGATGGAGTATCATTTTGCCTAAATCCCCTTGAGAGTTAATGATAAAATTATCTTATTGTTAGGCCTTAAGAGTCCAGTCTTATGAAAGAAGCTGAAATTTTTATCTCCATCTCTTAAACAAAGAAGTCTTAATCTCTATATCAAGATGGAATGTTCGGTTTTATGAGTTTGATTGTATACCTGAAGGGTTAATTTTTTGTATGCTTGTAGCTCTAAAATTGAGGGATTCAAATAAAGGGATTCATTAACTTCTAATGATGGGATTCATATGCTACACTACAATAGGTGTTTAAGGTATGAAAAAAATTCAAGATCTGCCGTAATGTATATTAATTATGTTTTTCATCAACATTTTCATATAAAATATCCAACACAAAATTCTTTTGAGCCCATTACAATAAGTTTTGCCATCTTTCATGTCGAAAAGAGATTAAATATACATAATACAACCCATATTAAGGTAAACAAAGCTTTGGATAGTTTGGATGAAAAGTCATAAGTAAAAAATGGAGTATCTGTTAGGAATTCGGGATGTGATCAAATCTCGATTGCAGTGAAATAATTACAAACCTTTTTTTTTCTTATTTTAATTTCCTAAAATTTAAGTTCTCTTTATTTCTATAAAATAATTAATACGTAAATCATAATAAAGTATGAATTTTAATTCGTACTTTATTCTGAAATTTAATTATATTCTTATCATATCTCTTGAGCTGTTTTTGAAAATGATTCATCTCAACTACTATAGCTATATAAGTGTCTGACTTATAATAGTATATACAGAATAGTTGAGAGTACTCTATATAACTTTTATAGAGAGCATTAATCCTACAATTGAGAGAAAGAGAATTTTACCTATTTTTAACACTAACTTAATCGATTATGAATTATTGGATTATTGATTCTAGACGATCCTATGGTTGAATACTCTCTCTCAAGTTATAACCATTAACCCTAATTCATAAACCCTAATTAGATTAAGGAAATAGCAATTTCTCAATTAATAACCTATCCAAAACCCTAATTATATCTAAAGTTTTCTAATAAACTATCAGAAACTTATGCAAGATCTCTCTTCGATAATTTACCGATTTGATTTAAATCTCGTTCCATTAAACCATCTAACTCTCGTTAGCCCAATTTAATTATTTTTCATTTGATTCACCCTATTAGTCTTATCACCAAATTATACAATTGCAGAAATTAAATCACAATAAATCCAAATAACACATAAAGCATCAGATTTCATTAAATCAAAGATAAAACCTCGAAGGTGAGTTTAGAAGCAACATTAACATCCAAAAATCCTATCATTAACTGTTATTCCAATTCTATATAATAATACAACTAAAAATAGAAGGAAATACGAAATTGAATGGATAGTGGGAGGCAACGACGTCAGGAAACTCCTGATTTGGGAAGTATGTTGAGTCAACTTCTTCTCCTCTTCTCTCTTCTTTCTTCTCTTTCTCTATCTCTTGATAATTCTCTCTAGGGTTTCTCTGAAAAGTGGCTGATGCAAAAGCTCCTCGACCTCTATGTCTTATTCTTTAAATACCTTTTGAGTTCTAAGCAGTCCTAGGGTTTTTTCAGGATCCAAAAGGTCTGAAAAATCTCTCAAAACTTGACGTTTTTGAGTGTCATGCGCTTCTATCACGATCGTGGGCTATGTCATGCGCTTCTATCACGATCGTGGGTCATTGTTTGGTTCCAAATGTCTCCGAAACTTCGTTATTCTTCGATGTTGACCCTGAAATACTAACAAACACAACAAGGTACCTCAAAAACATAATAATTAAGCTCCAAAACTTGTACTAACTCTTAAAACATAATTAATTAACAAACTAACAAATTTTAACCTAAACACATACTAAACGATTGAATTAACACTTAAATATATATCAAATTAATCCCTAAAACACGATACAATTCACACTTATCACCAAAGGATAATGATTTCTTGCCTTTAAACACCATCATTCCCCAAATTATTGTACGTTCCACTGTTATGAACTTTCCACCCCTAAACACCAACATTTCCCAGCTAGTTTCACCCTCCACCACCAAGGATTTTGTTGATCCTTCGTTAACTAAAATCTAGAGATAAAACAAGGAATTTGAAAGACATGGGTACATGTTGCCAGTGATCTAAAGCCTAAGATGAAGCTGAAATTCTTTCCATTATGTGAGGTGGAAGACCATCTAATTGTATCTCCACTTAAAATGATTCTAAAAGCAGGTGAAAGTAGATGGACTTCTTATTATGATTTTTTCTTAATAAAATGTTTGCATTCCTTATCATGTAGCAGTAGGCTCAACATCATTATAAATAACATGGATTATTGGATGTTTTTGTGAACAATGACAATGTTTATTTGTTCAAATTTTCTACCCCTGAAGGTGCTAAGAAGATCATACAAGTGACGTAGCACGTCGTAACACTACTCAAAATAAACTAGACCTACAACTGTGGTAGTGGTGAGTCTAGGTCGATCCCACAGAGAGTGTTCATTTAGCTTTTGTTATGAAAATGGTTGGTGTTTAGGTTATGAGGGGTTTTGTTTGGTTTGAAATAAGAAAATAAAAATGAAACTAAGCTAACAAAAACATATTAATGAAAACACTGAAAAATGATGAAAGTGATGAATTTGTTAGGGACCTAATTCTTTGATTCTATCTCGGCCTACATTCAATTAAACATATTTCATTGAATTGTTGTCTTCACACCTCTCGTTAAACTATTGGATGTAAATTAATAAAAAACTATGTTAATCCCGAGTTTTCCTTAGGTCATAGTTAATTAAGAAAAGCTCGTTAATTAACCCGAGCTATTGAATAACCTAAGAGACACTCAATAGGTTTAATCAGATAACCACCTTACGAATGGAAAAAATAGACAAATCTAAACAATAATCTCACAAGCTCAAGTTATTCAACCTAGGTTATGTTATCCTTAATAATTCGAAACTATTAGTTGCCACAAATGAATAAGAGAAACAATGATTACGTATTGTATTCAATTCTAGCGATGAGTATATACATAAAAACAATCAAATAGAGAATTCAATCACTTTTACACAATACCCAACTCACTAAACACAAGATAACATAATCAATCCCTAAATAGAGTAAGAATAAGAGACATAATGAAGAATATGTTTAACCGGGTTTGTCGACGTCGATGTCACCTTTGAACCGGTGTCGAGATATCTAGCTCTCCATGGGTCTCCAAAGGATGAGAGGTTTGCCCCTCTTCATACTCCCAAAATCTCAAAATCAAGAGCTTCACCTTTCTTCAAATGAAAAATGCCTCTATTGTCACAAAACATCATTTTTATACCAAAGTGTAGGGTTTTTGGGTAAGCTGGCAGTGTCTCACAGCTATGAGTGGCATCTAATGACTGTGAGAAACCTTATACGGCTAGTGTCACGCCCATAACAAATGTGTCATGGGCATGAAACACCTCTTACAGTCATGTCAAATTTGTTGTGAAATGCATCTTATGGCTATGATTTGTGCTAATCTTCATTCCTTTTGGTATTTAATTGTCTGCCCTTGCACTAATCTTTCTCGTTCTTGCTCTATGAAGACAAGTGAGTGTGAATCTTTAAAAAATGACTCAAACATAGTACTTTCGACTCACTTTGGTCCTTCGCTTCCAAATTGTAACTAAAAACAAATATGAACTAAAGTGAATGTCTTAAGCATTTCATATCGTTAAGCACTAAGTGTTATGTAATAAATGCATAATTAATTAAGCACATATCAACAAGCTGGTCCATGGCATGTGATTTAACTTTGGAGGCCAGAATAAAGCATAAAGAGCTCAAACAAAAGAACACACCTATAAGGATATGCATCCATGAAGTACCTTTGGAATATTAGACAATAAGCAAGATGAGTCACCAAGTAATTTATACTAGTAAATTTATATCAATGGATCAAGTCACTGTTGAAACAAAAAAAGTTAATTTCGTGATACTGTGTGTTCTAGTCACTGTTGTGGTTGAATTACCAGAGGTTATACCTTTTATAAGTCTCAATGAAGAATTTCATCCTATGGAAGACTAGTTGAAGGTATCCTATACTTGAAAACCTCAACCAATGGTAAAGAAATCTGGCATTTGATAGGTAGAGTATTCCTAACGAGTGTCTTTTAAGAGTTAATGGGGGAATGAATAACAAAGATTAGTCTAAAACATTAATGGTACCATGAAATTATAAGGTAGTAACAAAAATTTGGAGAGTAGATCTTAAGAGGATGTTATTGTGATAAATTGTGATAAGGAAATGATTAGTCATTTAATTCTAGAAATGACATTCAAAAAACTGATCTAGCAACCTCCAAAGCAAAATTAGTAGCTAACACTCTCCATAAAGAAAGTGATCATACCAATAACAATGGAGGGCTTAGATCTTACGTGGAAGTAACGTCCAAAGCATTTTAAATGAAGGAATCAAGTATTTGTTCAACTAGACCTGGTGACATGTTGATTATTGTTGGGGGAGGAGATCATTAAGTAACGTGTGACATTGAAAATTTCGAGGCTTCAGCAACAATAGCTAGAGCAAAAAATTTAGGTCCAATAGCTATTACTGGAGATGATCAAATGGCATATGAGCATAACATCCTAGAGTCACAGTGGGGATAAATGTTGTTAATCATTTAGGTCTAAAAGTTGCCGCTACTGATGATTAATGCAGTAATATAGATCAACACTTTGAAATTGTGAATAGGAGGAGATCGAATAGAAAAAAGAGGACTCTAAACAAGGTACCAGATCAATGATAATTCTCACGTGGAATGTTAGTGTGCTAATACCCCCAACAAAAAGTTGCACATTAGGAATTTGGTTATATATAATAAAGTTTTCAAGCTGTTAGTGTTTTGAAGACAAGGATTCAAAAGGTAAGTGACAACTTGCTCAAATATTGTCTTACTAGTTTGATAAAGATTACTAACCACAATAATCATCCAAATTAAAGTATCGTTATACTTTATAATTCATCCATGGTTTTTGTTTGTACAACTTTAATTTTTGAAAAATTGATAAATCTGGAAATTTCATATAAGATTTTAGATCATTCGATCTGCACTTTCTTTACGTATATATTTAATACGAATTATAAGAGATTTTTTTTGAACCAATTTAAGCACCTAGCAACCTTTATTAAGATGCCTTAGATCATTATAGGGAATGTTAATTCTATCTTGAAGTTGGATGAAGTAGAAGTGACTAGATCTATGGTAATTCCTTGTCCTGGTTTAAGGAAATGTGTTGAAGAAGCTCATTTGGTTGATATTCTAACTAGTGATAATTATTTCACATGGATCAATAGGCATAATGGAGTGAACTTCAACCAAAGGAAGCTTAGCTAACATTTAATGGATGGTAAGCTTAGCTAACATTTGATGATGCCTTATGGAAGGCTTTGAGGGAAAGGTTTTAGGGACTGAGCAATATATCCTCTTTAAGAAATTAAAGGTGATGAAACTAGAAACAAATATATTGTTTAAGAATAACATAGGAAATACACGTCATTTATTGAACATTGCAAAAGGAAATATGGAAAGCATTCAACAACAAATCTATAGAAATCTTGGTTATACTCACTTGTTAGAAAAGGAGAAAGTAGCTATCCATGACTACTCTAAAGCTTTATAGGTTGATTATTCTCTCATGAAACAAAGATCAAGACTCTAGTGGATAAAATATAGGGATATAAATATCTCTTTGTTCCATAGATCAATTAGTAGAAGGAAATCTATCAATGGAATTTTCTCTCTTAAACTAAATGGTGTGTAGCCAAATTCCCAGTATAAGCTGCTGCAATGGGCATTCAATTAATTTTCCAAATTTATGAATAAACCCTCTGAAACATATTCTCAATACCTCTTCTTCAGCATATTTTACAAGATGGTTTGTGTAAGATTTCGATCATACATCTCATACATAATGTATATCAAATATATGCAGCGGAAAATAAAATAAAACCTCAAAAACTAGATCTACTCATACATATAGATATGGAAAATAAAAACATATAATGAAAGATGTTTACATACCTTTTCGATGATCTCCTTCGTTCTTTATTCTTCTCCGTGTTGGGTTGTCATAAACTATAATGATCAACGTAGACCCTCTCTAATGAAAGTCCACACGAAGATAGAATGATGAAACCTGACTAGGAGATAGCTAGAGTTCTTTCTTTGTGCTAGCTAAGACAAGAACTCCTGTGAGAGTCAGAGAGAAAAAGAGTGTGTGTGTAAGAAAGAACCTTTTTTTTTCCTTTGTGTCTTACACAAGATGCACGAAAATGATAATTATTTTCTGCCCTCTTTGGCATCCCATAACCCCCATCATTAATGGGAAGTTAATGGTCATGAATGATATGCATTAATGGAAGTTATGGAAAGTTAATGACCATGAATAACATGCATTAATGGAAGTTTTGGGAAGTTAATGACCAAATTGGTAGCCAACAACACTTGTTTGTAATCCATTCCATGCAACGTTTTCTACCACAATCACATCGCGATACAATCCTGAAACGCTCTCTCAAATCTTAAATCACCATTCAAGGTCATTTTACTCATCCTTTGGATCTCCCATGTGCATGACCCATTATGTTCCAGATTATGTTGGCCACTTGAATTAACACTTAATTCAAGTAAGTCAAGAGTAGTATCTAGCAACATGTTATGACCCCCAATTGATTGGAAAGTTAGTGGTTTGACTACGAACCCTTCCACACATAATATTGTCATGTAATTCGTCCTTTCACCATCTATACCCCACTTAGTTCAGAGCATGGTTGATCGACTCCGCCATTCGATCTTAAGATCAATCCCTTGGAAATTGAGTCAAAAATTTAAATTCTAAGGATTGCAATATAGGGTGCAACCTCGGGTCATCTCACTTAATTGGAACCTAGCAAAAAAGGTTTAAGCTAGCCTAATTGTCAAAAATGCAAATTAAGTTGATAAAAAAGAGTGGTCTGGATCCTTGGTATCAATTACGGAAACTTGACCAAATTAGAAAAGAATGTATAACAAGTATTTTTGGATTTTTGGGAAGTTAGAAACTTAAAATTCAAACAATAATTGAGTATGATAAGGTGCTCTTGAAAACGAGCTTAGGCTATCATGGTTCAACACAAATTTCTAGGGAGTGAAATTCACTAAGTTTTCGATTAACAAACCTTAAAGAACTCTTTTAGTCCAAGGTTTTAATAAATGAACTCCATTTCTTAAAACCTTGTTAAATGCATCTTAGTGTGTGAAATAGATAAGTTAATGTAAGTGGTCAATTGGATCAAGCACAATCTCAATATCAAACACAACTAGGCAGATAAAGAGGACTAACACAATCACCAAAAGACATATGAAACTTCATTTATTAAGCATCAAAGTTCTACAGATAACCAAATCCATAACACAAGACATTGTTCAACACGTGATTAAACTCTAATCAAGCTAATTTAACTACACTGTCGTAAACCCTAACTCAGAAATTTACAACTATGCAGTTAAACTTGACAATGTAAGATTAACTCCCCTTTGAAGCCGGTAAACTCAAGCTGAGGCTACATTTTCATGAGGAAATGTTGGACTAGCCGCGTATGACTCTGGACCCTTTCACGACTACTAAAGCTCCAGTGTCACCCATGATAGCAATAGAGACTGGCGGTGGAGTTGACAATGAAGTGATCGGCGGTGGGAGATGATGGTCGTAGATGAGAAATGATAATGGTTGTCGAGGGTCAGATGAAGGATTTTTTTCGTCTTTGTTGACTGCCGGATGATTTTTAAACCTAATTTGGTAAAGGTATTTATAGGATGGATTCGGGTCGAGCCGAAATAGTGAGAAGGTTTTCCAAATTAAGTCCAGATACCTGACCGTTCGCTGCGACGATGAAGGAGCTGTGCCCCGGAGTGTGCTTTTTGGATCGCTCATCGCGGCAGAGTAATTAGTTTACACCACAGCGAGATGTTGCACGATGGTGCGCGCAGCGAGATGATGAGTTTACGCCGCAGCATGCTTTTTTCTTGATCCGCCGCGGCATGTGTCGTGGAACTCACGTCTTGTTGACTCATCTGATCCCTTTTGACTCTTTTGTCCCCTACAATATAAAATAACAATTTACAGTATCAATTGTCCTTAGAAAAAATTATAATGCAATTAATGTCAATTTGCATAATTTTACTAACAAATTGCATAAAATATAAGCTCACCGCAAAGGGCTAATTTAAGCACAAAATCACGAATTAAGAGTCAAAAAGTACATTAACAGCCATGAAAGTGTAGCCAATTTATA
>JANZLX010000009.1:4451905-4470780 GCA_025531955.1 Erythroxylum orinocense | reverse complement strand
CATTTCTAGATGCAAAATCATTAATAATATTATCAAGATCAATATTGTCCAATATATCCTTCTCAATACATAACATAACTAAACCATTTAACCTTTCTTGTGAAATTGATGACCTCAAGTAGGTTTTTAATAATTTTAACTTTGAAAAACTTCTCTTGGTTGATGCTACAGTCACAGGTATAGTCAACAGAATTCGATAAGCAATTGAAACAATTGGATAACAATATGCAGCTATAACAAATTATAATATTTCAACTAATGACATTAACTCCAACAGCTTTAAAATATATCACAAAGATATATAAATGATATTATATTTGTGATACAAAAAATAAATAGTAAAATTCAATATATAATACTAAAAATAAAAAACAAAGAGTAAAAATGTATTAAAAAATCATAAACTTTCTCTTTAAATTATACTCAGAACTCAAAAGATAAAATTGTAAAAATTTTTGCTGCTAATTTTTGAGTTGGAGTACTGTAAATACATATATTGATGAAAATAAAAAATTATAAGGTAAAAGTACACTTAAATATTTCAAAACTATTTATAAATATAAGGACCACAAAATTACCTTTACTTAAAAAAAATTATAACGTTAAAAGCCAACGCATATAAATTAACGTTAACTTATAACGTTCGTACCATTTAAAGCCAACATTCTTGACTTCTTAGGAGGGCGTGTTGTCTGTTGTTGTTGGAGAGGACTGAGGAGGCTCTTGAGAGTTAAAACATCAGTACATGTACATCACATCATCACTTCTTACTAAGGGTTGGATTTGAGATTTTCAATGAAATGATAGGTGGTGTAGCATTATAATTGTGAGGGTTTGAAGCTTCATCTATTGGTTGCTTTGGGAATGTGGGCCTCGAAGGAAAGTGCCACTGTCATTTTTGGATTTAAATTTTGCAAATCTCTTTAATGTACAACCGTCGCCAAGTTACTTCTTAGGACTTAGAGAGGGGGCTATTGAAGTAGGCCTCCCTCTCATAATGGACCCTGGGTGGGTGCCCTGCTGGCCCCTGCCCAGGGCTGGCACTGCCTATATATCATACTATATGATGTTTATTGAAGTTAACATAAGCCTACTAAAATGTTTTGGATCTTTAGGTCTATAAGAGAAAATCAAAGTTTCAAAACTTTCTCTTGCTTTGAGATTGATGCCTTAAATAATAAAACCGAAGGACGTTATAATATATAGAAAGCTTCTTATTATGTATAATTTAATATGATTACCTCCATGTTTGCATTCTCTTTATATAGATAGAGATTTGAGTTTTAGCATAACTTGATTACGATATTGAATAAGATTAAGTGAGATCACCTATATAATGAACCAAATTTCTAAGATTTATGTTCAAATTGAATTTTATCCTTTTAAAATCATTTTCTACAAGAATTAGCATGAAGATATAATTCCTAAATGAATGGGGTCTGATTACAATGCAAGTACTTTTTTACACTTTTTTGTCTTGTGCAAACCTTAGTTTGAAAGTTTTATTGATGTAGCTTGATTTAGTTATTCTTCAAGGTAGTTTTTTTTTGGAAAATTAAATGGGATTTAGATTAACATAAGAATATAATACATGAGTACATAAGTAGGACCAAAAATTAGCCCAAGAGATTAGGCTACCTCACATGTGTCTAGTGAAAACAATCAGATGATTTAGGTACTCAAACAACCCCTTATAGACTTACACATGCAAGTAATTTATACATCTATGATTTCTTTCCACGCATAATTTATACATGTTTGTACCCTAGTATGCAATAATAGTCTCTCTCTCTTCGATTTAACTAATGTTATAATTTGTTAGTCAATTCACCATAGAGGGAAGATCAGAAAACCTTCTCCTCATATGGATAAATTCTTCTACTTTGTCCCAAACCCAAACTGTATATTGACATTCATATAAAAGATGGGGAATGATCTCCTTCTTTAATTTACATAGGATGTAGTTGTCTTTTAATATTGAGGTAGCTGATCATGTCTTTAATGGTTAGTTGTCTTGTAAATACGTTCTGTGTCTATTTGGGGGTTGTAGACAAGGACAGCTTAGGATATAGCAGATGGAAAATTTCCCCATTTATGCTCCTTATCCAAGTTTCTGCTCTAATCTTTATGGGGAATTCTTGAAGGAGTTGGTCTCTGAATGGTGAATAAATTAAAGGCCCAATATTACTCTAGTTGTTGTAGTACATAAAAGCCTTTCTACCGTTCCCAATCCTACATTTGATGACGTTGCATAGGGTTTCTTTGGTTTTTAGGATTTGAGATAGGAACTAGGAAGGCCTTGTAATAGTGGTTGGCTCCCAATTTCTCTTTCTTTTAAAAATATAAATGTGTACCCAACGTGACCATGGAGTTTGGAGTTTGTGTCTATAACATCCCGTTTCCATACTAAAGGGGTAGAATCCTAGATTTCTATAATTGAGAAATAGCAATGAGAGTTTAGAAAAATGCATTTCATGCTCATGCATAATGTTAGTATACACACATGTGAATATTGATTTTTGCACACTAAAATGATTGTACATGGATTCATTAACATTTTTCAGGTATAATTGGTCTACATATGTGATTATATTTGGAATTGTGAATTGTATGTTTTAAGAATTAATTTGAAAAGTATAATTATTGACTCATAACTTTTGGTGAAAATTTCATAATTTTTTTAAATTTTAAGGGCATTTTTGGACTAGAAAAATGTCAAGTGACAGAAAAATTGAGTAAAAATTTTAATATGTGACATTAAGATTTAATGACTTATGTCATTGAAAATTGGGATTAGAAATTGGAGACAAATGGACTGATTTCTAAGAAATATGTAGTAGTGTAAGCAAGAAGGCATTAGCATTTGTTTTTGACTATTAATTGGGGAGTGTCATGACATGTGTCATGACACCTACCAAGCATTTAACCTCTTTGCTTATAACCCATGATTTAACCAATTAAATGACCATCTCTTTTGTCTTTCACTTCAACAAAATACTCTCTTCTTCTTTATTCTCTTAAGCTATAACACACTCACCTTCACTCTCCTTACGTTGAGCTTGTGTTGTCATCCTTCACCTTACGATTTCAACACCTTGTTACCTCCATCATGTTGATGAAACCCACTTCTATTACATCGTGTTCTTACATAAATATATATGTGATGATTGTAAAAGAATTGGAGGAGCTAGGGTTTCATGAGGATTGAAGAAGATAATGAAGCTAAACAAGTAAGTATAAACATCACTTTTGTTGATTAGATGAATGAAACATATTTTGATCTTATTTAAGAGTTAAATGTTAACAAATTGAGGATGGGTATATGTAAAAATGTGGATGAGAAATGTGGATAACTTCATGTATTGCTTTTGCGTTTTGATGGGTAATAGATTATGAAATGGGAAGAATTAAGGTGATAGTTAGAAGTGAAATGAAAGTGAAAATGAAGTTGAATATGTGTAGGAAGTTGATGATGAATGTGTATGTATGTATATGTTATGTTATTAGTGTTCATGATCCATCATGGACTATAATTTGTTTATGGATGATATTGAGTTGAAATGGAGTTAGAATGATGGGAAAATGAGGAGAATGAATTAGAAATGATAGACAAGATTAAGGTAGTGAATGTGGTAAGTAAAGAGTTAGAATCTAGAAAATTGGAACATGATCCTGAATGTGCTTCTGTGAAAGTTCGCCGTGGCCAACTTGAAGGATTTCCTCTATGTAAAAGTTCGCCGCGGCCAACTTGTAGGAATTCACAATGAATTTCCTCTCTAGAAAAGTTCCTCGCGGCTAACTTTCCTGTACAGCTTAAACATGCTTTGGTATTTTGATGATATCTTGTCTTGTAGCTATCCAAATGGGATTATTTTTAATTTAAAGTGAACTAGAGACATAGTACTACAAATTTTCTGAAGAATTCGAATGTTAATTCAGTCTTTAAGAATTTCAATTTCTAGATGGAAGTTGAGTACATGGAACTATAAGAACAGACCGAAAATGTTTGGGGTATCACTTTCATATTACTGAACCTAATTGAATGATCTTGATGTTATTAGAAACTTAAGAAATAGGAGAACAACTTTATGAAAGGAAGTGTTACCAAATTACTCCATTTTTCTTGTCAAAATGTTCATGAAAAATTGACCTGAAGGTATGGAATTTTGGAGATGTTATAAGAAGAAATGAGATTTTGGATAATGTTTGATCTTATAATGTTAGAAACACCAAAGGCATGAGTATAATGAAATGAAGATTTTAATGTGATTGTAGTTATGATTCAAGGAGATGAATAATGAGTATCAAATAAAAGTGAATAAGTATTTGATATTATGAGAACAAATAATGTTAGAAATGAAAATGTGCTTAAGTTATGAAATTTGATAATCTACCTGGGATTGTCATTGAACATGTTTGTACACATTCCATATACACATTCGTGCATAAAGGAATACTTATAATTGTGCAATTATTAATGTGTGTGCAACATGTGTATTGCATAATTTGGATGTGCAGGATAAACGTCCGCATTCAGAGGTTTCTAGATTATGGAAACTAAAGCTAATCTGGAGCATACTGTGAGTCGACCTGGATGGTCTCAATTCTTTGTTTGTTTTGATTTCAATTTCTGCATTGAATGACTACGAATATGATTATTATGCAATGTGAATATGATTGATGTGAATGTGCTGATTTTGAACATTGAATGTATAAGGAGCTTGTTAAATGTGAGAACATTGAAGTGCTCCTTATATGTCAATATGAAAGAAATATGTGTTTTCTCAACTTAATTATTGAATGTTAGACCAAGGTCCGATGATGAATATGAAAGTGATTTTGAATCCGAAATCATGTGATTGATTGAAAATATGAGAATGTGATGTATTCCATTTCATGAATGCATGAAAGATAAAGGCAATTGTGATCGAAGTCGTCACCAAAAGGAGCTTAAATCTCAGAAAGTGAAAAAGAACCTCGAGCTCAGTTGTGAATGTACTCGGTATCTACTAAGGGATATGGGACATTATCTAATATAGCTCGATATCCACTAAGGGATATGAGCTAGTAAATAGGCACTCGGTCACAACAAAGTAATAAATGAAAGTGAGTCACATGTGCATTGCATATTCATTTAATATGTATGTTCGAATGATTGCACTATCCTATTAACTTGTAATTGAATGAGAATGTGAATGTTGTAAACAAAGTGATATGTGATCATATGAACTATATGTGTATGTGATTGAGTGAGCCATCGAGGATAGTCACTCACTGAGTTTGCAAAACTCACCCAAAATTTGCAATATTTTTTCAGGCTCAAAAGAGTTACCCCGTTAGGCTAACGGGAGTATAGCCCCTGCATTCAAGTAAGAGATAGAGGTCAAGATCAATTCGCGTCTGCATTTTTTTTCTTATTTTTGTATCAAATTGTATATTTCGCAATTTCTGTACAATATATATTTGAATAATTCTGTAGGTAATAACTTTTGAAATTGAAAATATGTTGCAAATGAGATTGATCCAAGTGTAATAATAACTGTGTTTTCGATGTTTATGAAATAAAAGTATGGGCTCGAATTTGAATATTGGTTTCCGCATATGCGGGCATTGATTTGAAAAACATTTTTATAATGAGTTCGATTGTTGACTGTTCTAGCATGCCACCCTCGTGGGGCAAGTTCTCGGACATCACTGAAGATGTTGGGTACGTGTCTTGCAAGAGTGGGGTGCTACAGTGTCACCAATAGCTTCCAAAACCTTTTAGCAGTAAGGACTTTATTTATAAGGCTTGTCATAATTTTCATTAGTCCACCTTCTTCCTTGGGCCTACACACTTCATTCCATTTAATCTTTGTTAATTTTTTTCCTTCTTCTCTACCACCCTATAGAAAAGTTCTTATAATCTTCTCTATTGTCATGATAACCCCTTTAGGAAGACCTAAGTGCGCCAGCCAGCTAATGTGAAGGGAGTTAAGAACATACTTAATCAGCACTAACCTCCCTACATAAGACAAGTCTTTATTGGCCTAATGGTTTAGTCTTTTATGGATTTTTTTTCCAACAATGGAGCATAATCCGTAAACCTTAACTTCATGTTGTTCCTTATATGAAGTGATGGTTGAAGATTGTAATGGAATATAAATGGTTGTTTCCTATTCCTTACTCAAAATTGGCATTGCCTCTTGCTCAGCCTATTTAGGGTTAGGTTTTGCAATGTGTGTAGGATTAGAACTTAGGTAGGCGAGTGCATAGAGATTTCTTTAAAGTTAACCAATTCCTCATAGCCACCTTTAATAAACAACCTGCCAGTTGGCTTCCAAGTCTTTCCATGGTGTTTTAGAGAAGTGCCTCATTCTTGGGATGACTTCTAGGAGTTCCTAATCTAACTTCACACTTATATATACCATGGCAAATCCAATGTGTTTCCTTTTCACTATAGTTTCGTCCATACAAAAGAATTTCCTAATATAACTAGCCAATGACTTAAGTCCTTTTTAGTCCAATATTCTAAAGGAATATTGTGGATTTAATCCATAGTGTGATATTCTACTATCTAACCCTATCTAGCCTAATTCCAGGTCTCCAAACTTATGGGAACAAGGGCAAGTTTAACACGTGTCATAGATCATATTCAACAACAAACTTGGCTTCATTGGCATTTTGAGAAGTAAATAGGATTTGCTTGTTTAAGAGATTAAGACCTCATGTAGGTTTCTTTCTTTCCAAGTTGAGAGAGCCCATTTGTGGATTGCATGATAAGAGGGTCTACGATCTTAAAAGAAAACCAACAACAGTAGTGTTCCATGCTTCTGCTCCTTGTTTTAATACTTCAAAATCCGGTACAACAATCTTCTTATTTCCTGTGTTGCAGGGAGTGCAATACTATCTGTTGCTGCTGAGGGAATGCTACTAAAAGCTGGGAGATTTTTATCTCTGTGAATGAGGAAGCAGTGAGGGGTGGAAAAGTCAGGTCCATATTATCTGAGGCGGACATTTACACTGAAAAGGTTAATGCAGGTTATTCTTTAATAAATGTTATTCTATAACATAGCTCTGGTAAAAAACTTACAGAGGAATAATTGAAAAAATTCTTCCAGTGACATAGTTAGATTAATAATTAAAGGGGCAACCTGTTATGGATGCATTTGTAGGAGTTTATTAAGGATTCTAAATCCTTGCTTAGTTAGGAATTCTAGTTAGCGTTAGCAGTAGCAGTTTATTAAGGATTCTAAATCCTTGCTTAGTTAGGAATTCTAGTGGCAGTAGGAGTTTATTTAAGAAAGGGAGTCAATTAAGGATTCTAAATCATTGTTTAGTTAGGAATTCTGGTTCTATTATTCTTCTTGATTCTAAGGAGATTTCCCGATAAATAGGGAGTTATTCAGCAATAAATGAACAAACATAATTTATTAGAAACCACGAGATCTAAAACTCTCTCTTAACGAGTTTCAAGGTTACAACTCCCTTCAATGAGCTGTGTTGGATTACCAATTATAGGTACATCCAGGAAGAAGAACAAGGGTAAAAACCCTTTGTTGGGAGAAGAATCTCCGGTTAATCGTCCGGTGACTCGATCCCAGACTCGGGACCGTAACAATTTGGTATCAGAGCCACTCACCATGGATCAGAACATCGTTGAAGAACGGTTACGTCATCTTCTGTGTGAAAACCAATCTGAAACTGATGCTAAAATAGCAGCAGTAGAATCAAGGCGGGCCACTGTAGAGGCACGGATGGCAGCTCAACTTCAACAATTATCACAGCAACTTGAAACTTTAATTCGGGCCAACAACCGTGGTAAAGGAGTTGACGTTGGGGACAGAAGCAATGCAGGCTCCAACCAAAACCAAAATCCTCACATTGATGAAGGAAACAACAGCAATAAAGGAGGCATGAATGGAGGAAGAACAGGAGGCTTTGTGCCGCGGTATACGAAGTTAGATTTCCCCACCTATGATGGAGCAAGTGACCCATTGGTGTGGCTCCATAGGTGCGAGAAATTCTTTTTGAATCAGAGAACAGCTGAGGGAGACAAAATTGGTCTGGTAGCATTTCATATGATTGGGGAAGCCCAATTATGGTTTTACCAAATTGAACAAGAGGAGTCGAACATGGCATGGAAGACATTTAGCGAGAATTGTACCCTTCGCTTTGGTCCACCCTTACGGAGCAACGCTTTAGGAGAGTTAATTAACCTCAAACAAACAAGTTCCGTAGAAGAGTACTAGCGAGACTTTCAAACATTATTAGCACGGGCAAGCTCAATACGAGCTGATCAACAGGTCGACATGTTTACGACAGGATTAAAGGAGAATATCCGCATTGACGTAGAATTGCACAGTCCACCGAACTTGTTACATGCCATGAATTTGGCCAAGGCCTTTGAAAGAAAATTACAACTCACCCAAAGCATGAAGAAAGGTGTAAATCCTACCATCAACTTCAGTCCAAGGGGAACTTCAAATAATGACAAATCGGACACTGTTGTTGGCAGTGCAATAACCAATTCCAGCAGAGCTTCAACTCCATTTATTAAGAGATTAATAAGAGATGAGATGGCCACTCGTAGAGCTCAAGGATTGTTTTATAATTGTGATGAACAGTATGTTGTTGGACATCAATGCAAGAAACTATTTTGGTTGGAACTAGAAGACACAGTGAAAGGAGACTCAAAGGAAGAAAGTACTTCGATGATATCTTTACATGCTATTTCTAGACTTTAAGCTTGAGGACAAGCTTTTTATGGAGGAGGGGAGTAATGTTATGGATGCATTCGTAGGAGCTTATTAAGGATTCTAAATCCTTGCTTAGTTAGGAATTATAGTTAGCATTAGCAGTAGGAATTTATTAAGGATTCTAAATCCTTGCTTAGTTAGGAATTCTAGTGGCAGTAGGAGTTTATTTAGAAAAGGGAGTCTATTAACGATTCTGAATCATTGTTTAGTTAGGAATTCTAGTTCTATTATTCTTCTTGATTATAAGGAGATTCCTATAAATAAGGAGTTATTCAGCAATAAAAGAACAAGCAGAATTTATTAGAAACTACGAGATCTGAAACTCTCTCTTAACGAGTTTCAAGGTTACAACCCCCTTCAACGAGCTGTGTTGAATTACCAATTATAGGTACATCCAGGAGGAAGAACAAGGGTAAAAACCTTTTATTGGGAGAAGAATCTCCGGTTAATCGTCCGGTGACTTGATCCCAAACTCGGGACCATAACACAACCATAAGATAAAAACCATTGCAAAATGAATCTCACATCATAGTTGATTTAATAAATGTTTTTGAAAATTGACCGGTTAAAACAATGCCAATGCTTTACGTAAAGCCCATTTTCATAGATCATATCCAAATCCCCACATGTAAATACAAACTCGTAGATCATTATCCAGTTTTGCACTTCATTAAAACTGGACAAATACACCATTACAATTGATTGATATTCTTGTAGTATCAGCCTCTCTGCTCACCTTTAACTACCAAAGTTCTGCTCTAGACATCAAAAGATCACATAAGACGGAGTTAATCATGAAGAAAACCACTATCTAAGATGTAAATTAAAAATATGTGCACACCAAGACCTACATAACCAAGCAAATAGATCCTAGAATTCTTCAAGAGTACATTGATTTGAAACCTTCTGTTAGAGGAACTACTTTTGCTGAAACCTTGCCTTGCAACTTCAGAGTAGCTTGACGTATGTCCTGCAATTTGCAAATAATTCATCAGTGCTAAGAAGGAATAAGGTTTATCAACGAGTCTCCTGGTAGCAAAGGAAACAGGAACAGACGGCTCCTGTTGCGATTTTCATAAAAAGAAACAACTTATTTAGTACTTGAAAATATTCTCCTCCCCATACACTACAGGTTACGGCATTTTAAGTACCCCGAGAAGTTTTGGACCATATGATAAGTCCCTTTTTCTTTTCTTAAAAGAATTACATTATTAAGTTGATAACTTCAGATTAGATGGAAACCATGGCTTCCTACCATACTTCACAGTAGAGGACGAATGCCATACATGCACAGTTTATTTATTTTTATTTTAAATCTTAAAGCACAATCCCCATGCCATTGCCTAATTAAGGTGAAAAATGTTAAATGTTAAACTGAATAGTTACCTCCAAAGTGTAACGGGAGGAGAAATGAGTCAATAAGACTGCTTTGTTTCTAATCCATTCAGCATTTTGCATAATCTGCAATTTGACAAGAATCCTACCTCAGAAAGTAAGAATGAAACAGAAACAATATCCATACTTCAATTATATAACTTCTCTAATCATAACATTCATTGGGAAAAATGAGTGTCTTCCATACCTCGAACATATGGGAATGACCATGCTGCCGTGCATGCTCAATGGTAAATCCTTCATCCAGAAAAGTTGCCTGTAAAAAGGACCACAGCTTCACATCTTGCATTTTGACAAAATTTTGAAACTAAAACATATTTGAGAATTTCAAAACTGGTTCTGCAAAGAAAAACATGTCACATTGTAGAGCCCATGATCTACCACGCTGTTATTTATACCTCTGTTATAAGAATCTTGGCCCTCAAAGCATCTGCATTCCGTGGGTCAAGCATGTAATCTGCTGTCGTATCTCCAGTAAATGCAACCTCTGGAGACAGTATTACGTCTGTAATCTAAAAAGAAAAATGAACAAGGAATGACTATTTACTAAAACAAGAAATTAAAAGGGAACTGTTTATGAAAACCCACCTGAACACCAGATTTCTTCAGTTTCTCAATCTGTTTCCCTTTGAGATGAATGTATTGTTTCTTCAACTTTTTCCTAACAGAGTAAATAACATAACCCTGGAGAAAGACATGATATTCTTTGTTTGATTATGAGAGTCACAGGGCAAAAAGAAAGTTATTTACAAGTCCTAAAATGACCAAATATTTTAGCACATGCAAAACATCTATGCCTACATGTAAAAAACTATATAAGAATGGAAATATTAGTGTGATGTAGGACAAATAGAAGAAATGTTAACTAGTAGCTAAAACTCACGTAAACTAGGAAATATGGGCTGTTGAGAGTTGCTAAGGTGTTGAAATTTCAGATATGGGTTGTTAAGTTGCTGGAATTCAAGTTTAGATTAGCTGGGATTTTAGAATTTGATATGACTAGAATTTAGGACTTTGGTTGTTGAAAAATGGAGTTAAAGGTGCTGAAATTTAGTGAGGTAAACCAGTCATATAAGGTAGGAACTAAGAATTATTCCTAAGGTCTAAGAATCACTCTTAAAAGAAAGCATCACACATTCTAATTGAAAACAAGTTATAGAAAAAGATTCAAGATATCTTATTCTTGAAGGGTTGAGTACACACATAGTTATAGAAGTTCTTAGAATCTTTATTCTAATAGGAAAGAGTTTCTAATTAAGATATCAAAATTGAGTCTCATTCTAATAAGGATTCTTCATTTTTAACTAAGCTTAAGTCCTAAAAATTAGAAAAACGTATCTAACTTATTACTAATAAGGAAAACTTAGCATAAAGTAACTTTTAGAAAATTTTCAAGCAATCAATTCTTGAACTTCATTTCAGCCAATTTTCAATTCATGTTCTTCATTCTACCAAATTAAAGCTTATGGTTGACTAATATGTCATCTTTTATTTTGTTTATAAACTCTAAGCTCTTTTGCATAAATTATCTTCGACTTGTTTGACGTCGTTCTTATCGTAGAATGTGACAAATACTGCTCATATAAGTTTGGATTCAACTTATGAAATTTAGTTTTTAAAATCCACATGTTATCAGAAATTGATCTTCCTTTGTACTTGATAGGAAACCATCTATACCCACCAGTTCTTGTTGCTACAATATGTTCATCAAGATTATCCTCCATCTCCTATTTAAGATGAGGAATGGTTAGAATTCTTATAGCAACAATAGAAGATTGCATACCCTTATGTCTATGATAAATAGTTAAGTCTACAACATTAAAGATAAGACCAATTCTCATGTCCATTGGTAATTCCAAAACATAAGCATTTGCCCTTATGTCTTCTTGAAGACATATAAAATCCAGCACTTAGTAAATGAAATTTCTTGTATTTTCTTTTTGGAAAATGCTTTGGACAAATCCTTACCATCACCAGTAATCGACGATACTGATCAGCATGTTCTTTATAAGTCAACTTGCTAGTTGTTATCTTTCATCTCATCAAAGATATCCCTCCTATGTTGTGCAAAACTTCCAGCTTCAATGCTAGCTCGTGTTATTTGTGGTAAAGGAACCAAATAAATAGGTTTTCTCCATTGAACTGCAATACTATCTCAAAAGAACTCTTACCAGTTAACCTACTGTTTGTATACAAATTCTACCATAGGAAGAATTAGGTCCCAATTAGTCACATTGTCTTAAAAATTAAGGCTTAGTGTTTAATGTGTTCCATAGAGTTCTCCAAACAAATAACTCAAATCATAATAAAAAATGATAGTCAAAGCTAATCCGTGGAGATGTACAACCTCTTTAAAGAAGAGTTTAGCAATATGGACAGCAATATAAGTCTTGGAACATGAAATGAAATGATTCATCTTTGAAAACCTATCCACCACCACAAAAGTAGGATCATAATCTCTCATAGAGTTAAGAATTTCCAAGACAAAATATATGCGTATATCCTACCATGATTCATAAGGCACAGGTAATGGCGTTTCTAATCCAAAAGTTTGCTTCTTTCCTTTAGCAAAGTGACATATTCAACATTACCATATGACCTTAGCTGCGTCCCACATTAAAGAAGGCCAATAAAAGTGATCTTCAACCATTACTATGGCTTTTAATGCACATTAGCGTATATTGGCACTAAAATGTTAATGTCTCTTCAGGATTTTAAGAGACTTTTTCTTGGTATCTATAAGTTCCTTGTTACTTTCTCTTTGTCCTTCTACCTTGTCAACCTTTGTAGGCTTCGAAATTATCTTCTTTCCATGAAACATAAATTGATAGGTATTAGCTTTTCCAAAATGCTGCAAATCATAATCATAAAGCTAAGGTCGACTGAATAAAATGTAAAATACTTTCATAGGAATAAAATCACACCAAATAAAGTCTTCATATACTCCTAATTTGAAAGACACCAAACACCTTCTGAGCAATGAGTATAATGCTATCATCCACCCAAGCAACTTTGTAAGGATGTGGATGTTTCTCTGAAAGTAAATTTAATCACGTCACCATGGTCTCCAATACCATATTCATACTACTTTTTCCACCCATGATAAGCTTACATGCTTTATCTCCACATCTATCTTGAGTAAAGATAATCTATTCTTTTTGCTCTTTTGCCTTAGAGGTCGTAAGTATGTGTCTCACTATATTAAGATTTGTAGGACCAACTTGCTCATCACTGGAGCCTCCTTCTAACTCCTCTCCAGCCTCATGTTCACAAACATATTCATCATACTCTTCCTCCTCTTCTTCCATCATGTGCAAACCGTTGTTAGCGCATTCATAAGCAAAATGGTACCTCCCATTGCATTGGAAACACTTCTTGTCACTACTACCTCCCTTTGTCCCAATCTCAGCCATAGCTTTACCTTTAAGTTCAGCTCCTTGAGAAACTTTAAAGCTGTCATGTGATGCAAATTTTTAAGTATTAGGTGTTGGCCTAAAATTTTGCACTCATAGTTCTCTTCATATTGAACTTCCAGGCTTGACTTTGAAACTTTTTAATTACTCGTTATCCTAGTTATTGTTTTGCTCTTAAAGCCAAGTTATATGCATCTTTAAGGCTATAAATCCTATGCATTGTCAAATCCTTCTAAATTTCTGCCCTTTAAGTTGTTGTTCAGACTCTATTCGTTCACATTGGATAGAGAGTTCATCAAATATTTTTGTGTACTCTGTTACAAACATAATCCCTTGTCTAAGTATTGTGAGTTTATCTTGAAAATGAACTGGTCAATATTTTTATAATAAATTTAGCTTTATCTCTTCTCAATCAATAGCTGGTAGTTAGCCTATTTTTTAAAAGTCTTATCCTCTATTAATCTCCACCAAATTTTTGCATATCCAACTAGCTTCATCTTTCTAAATTAGACTTTTTGATCTTCTAACATGTTGTACCAGCCAAAGAAGTCCTCCATTACTACTGTCCAGCCCAAAAACAAGTGTGGATCAATCTTTCTTGCAAAATTTGGGGCTTCAACATTAACTTTCTTGGCAATATTCTCAATTAAATAATGTGTTTCAACTCTAACATGGCCTCTAAAATCTCTTATGCACTCTCCAAGTGCTACTAGCTGGTTTCATTGCCTTGGATCTCTTGGTAGGTGTTGGTTTCCTAACCACACTCACCATTGATTAATGTCAGCCTCTTCTTCTCGTCAACATCAAGGGTAGTCTGTCATATAGTGTTGTTTTTTAGGATTAGTTCTTGAAGCACCTTGTGATTGAGGGCCATTAAGGTCCGATAATTCTCAAAAGTATTCCATTTCGCCCTTGATCATTGAGTATTCTTCCATACGCCCTTCTGCTACGTGTCACCATCATGAACCAAAGCTCTAATACCAAATTGATATAGGAAAAATAGAAGAAATATCAACTAGTAACTAAAACTCACAAAAATTGGGAAATATAGACTGTTGAGAATTGTTAGGCTTCTGGAGTTTCAGATTTGAGATCCGAATTTTACCTTAAGTTGTTGGTATTTCAGGTCTAGATTAGCTAGAATTTTAAAGTTTGATATGGATGGAATATAGGAATTTAGTTGCCGGAATTCAGGTTAAGATTGTTGGAATTTAATGAGATAAGCAAGTAATGGAATTTTAAAGTTTGATATGGATGGAATATAGGAATTTAGTTGCCGGAATTCGGGTTAAGATTGTTGGAATTTAATGAGATAAGCAAGTAATGGAAGGGAAGAATGAGGAATCATTCTTGGGGTCTAAGAATCACTCTTAGAAGATAGCATCACACCTTCTAATTGAAAACTCAAGTTATAAATAAAAATTCAGGATATCTTATTCTTGAAGGGTTAAGTAAACACATATTTATAGAAACTTTTAGAATCCTTATTCTGGTAGGAAAGGGTTCCACACATATTTATAGAAACTTTTAGAATCCTTATTCTGGTAGGAAAGGGTTCCTAACAAATTGAATCCTATTCTAAAAAGGATTCTTTATTCTTAAATAAGTGTGTAATTCCTAAACAAATTAGGACAATATATCTAACTTATATTATTCCCTATCTAATAAGAAAACATAGCATAAAGTAACTTTCAGCCATTTTTCAGTCCTCGTTGCCCTTGCTGTCACTTACAATTCTCATTCTTCATTTCACAAAATTAAAACTTGTGATTGAATAATTTGTCCTCTTTTATTTTGTTTACAAACTCTAAACTCTTTTGCATCATAGTGCTATTCACTAGTACTAATTACATATTCACCTTCTTATTACTTTTTGAAAGTAAATATGTTCAGAAACAAACCTGGCTTGGAATAACATGGTGAGTCCTAAATGGTCTGACGACGATATCGTTCCTCAATTCATATGTTTCACCTGAATTTGAGCTTAAAAGAATCAGTATTAAAACTTATGAAAACAAAATCAACAAACTATAAGGACCTACCTACATCCAAGGCAACTAAGTCAAGATTCAATTCCACTTGGCCCATGGTCCTGTGAACCTCAAACAACTTGTCAACATCCTCTTTAATGCATGGAGGGACAAAGACTGTGGGAGGCTTCAAGTTGTACAAGCCACGACTGGCTACATACATTGGCAACCCACCCTGAGTTAGATATATATGAAACCATTTTAGACCAAATGTCCAACAACAAACCAATGTTATAACTATACTAGAATTCTACCAAGGAAAAAGCAAGGATTTTTTTAATTGTAAAAAAAAATGATATACAAAGAGTCGGTTATAAGAGTTCTAATAGAAAATTATGATTTTTAGTACAAAACCTACATTTAAAAGAGTTTATAAGATGTAATTATTTTTCATATTTTGACAAATGTAATTCAAAGGTGATTTGAACAATAATAAACTATGCATCTATTAGAAGGAAAAAATAAAAAAGTTATCATTATGTAAAATATATTTATTAATACATTATATAGTATAGTCCCATACTGATATAAAAACCAGAAACAAAAGTTAGTATGACAACGACTTTCATCAAAATAAAATGAATCATAATTTTTTATATAATTTTAAAAAGTCACAAGTTATTGAAGTAAATAAATTTTATTACTAAAGAATATATTATTTTTCTATCAATCATATTCCTCAAAACTAATTAATATATTAGATTTTATATTTAACAATTCATTTAATACTAAATCTTAAGTTTATTGGTAGAATTTTGGAAACAATTGGAATATTTAAGTACAATTATAATTACTTATTTGTACTTCAAAAGACTTTTAATGTTTAATTTTAGAGGAATATCTTCATGTTATATTTTCATTTCAGAATTTTAACTATTATGACATTCTATCTGATGTATTTTTGATTAGTTAAATTAAGTTTTTTAAAGGTAGTGTAAATTATGAAAGCGATTAAATTTTTTAAAAGCAATGATAATTACTTAGTATTTTAATTTCAAAAGACCTTTTACCATTTTCATTTTAAGAAAATTCTCTCGTCCTAAAATTTTATGTGAAATTTTAATTGTTATTACATTTAGTATTGTATTTACTTAATTAAATTGTTACTGCATTTCTCCTTATTAAATTTTAAAAATTATCTTCAACTCTAGTAAGACGACTATATTTTATTAATACATATAAATAGGTGAACTTCATTAAGCTTAAAATGCACTGAATATGGAAATCCTTCAGTTCATTAGCAAGAACTGCTATTGATCAAAAGATGTCACGGCTAATAGACCAAGTACATCATTCCCATTCACTAGTAGCACTCTCCTCATATCTTTAAGGTATACTTCATTCCGGATCACTAAATTTAGGGATGAATGTCAAGTCAATCACCGAACTTACACTTGTAACAATCAGGTCAATAGGCTTCTAAAAGTGTAAGTGTCTATCAGTTCGATTAACTTTTTCAGTCAATTTCAAAGATCCAACAAAATGCTGATGCACATCTGGGGTTGCAATCCTCACCGATACCAACCAACCAATTTCAAGAAGAAAATTTTAATAGCCCGTGACCAAATAATATGGAACAACAAGAAAGTGTCATGTTAACAAGCAATCAGAAATGCAATAAGAAGACCAATTAAAAGAAGAAAACTGACAATATGATCGAGATGAGCATGGGTGATGAAGACAAAGTTCTGGTGGATAGCTCTTGAAGGACATCTCCCGATATCAAAAGCACACTTCAACTCGGGTATTATGACACATGTTTCATGCCCACCAACCGAGAGTCCCTCGATTGAATAGCCTTCCAAATCAACCCATTTACGAGAGACTGCGGAACGGGCTTTTCTGTACTCTTCTTCTTCCTCAATTGCTCGACTAATGGTGGAAAGATAGCCACCAGAGGTTGCTTTGAGTTGTGGACCCCAATTTAAGAGATTATGATGGTTTTGCGTCTCAAGAGGGCATTGGAGGTGAGTAATTGATGGAGTTGATGGGTGGCGAAATGGCACAATCCGTGGGAGTTTGGAGGACGGGAACAAGGATAGAGAAGTCTGCATTTAGACAAAGGCTTGAGGCTCAGAGATGGTGAGGTTTTAGACAGGATTTGTTATCGCTTTCTTTTATCTTTTACGCACAACCCAGACAGACAGATATTTTGGCTATGTTTGGCAATATGATTGCATGTTAGTTGATAGTTTATTTGACCAGCTGATTGTATTAGCTATTTGTTATTTGGTAAAATTAGTTGTTTAGTGTTAGCTATTTATGTGTAAAATAACTTATGAGGACATAATTTTAAAAAATAATAAAAGTATAAATATTATATATTTTAATATTTATGTGTAAAATGATTTATGAAAATATAATTTTAAAAAATTATGAGAGTATAAATATTATATATCTTAATATTTTGTTGAATATTATTGTAAGAATTTATATTTCAAATATTTAATTTTATGAAAATTAAGTTTATAATCTTTAAAATATATATTAATAATCTAAAATATTATATTTATATTATTGAACTTTAAAAAAAATTGTGCAAAGGACATAAGTGAGAAATAAGAACTTTATATTATTGAACTTTAAAGCAAAGGACATAAGTGACTCTAGTCACGAAGACCTAAGGACTTATTAAATGGTAGTGACCAGTGCGTAAGTGAGAGGTAAGAGAAGTCAGACCAGAGAGATATAGCATGGAGAGAAGAGAATGAGGACATTATAGGAAAAATCAATCAGCTGTTATGGAAACGCTGCTCACAAGCAGCTTTTATAAAATTGGCTGGTTGGGTTGAATCAGCCAACCCAACCAACTAATAACCAAACAAAATTAATAGTTGATTGACAAAATCAATCAGCTAATTTTGGTCAATCAGCTATTTTATAGCTGATCAGCCAACATCCAAACATGGCCTTAGTCTTTTAGTAGATTTATGAAATTAATATTGAATTGTTGAATTCTTGTGAATGAGATTGAATCATTGAATTTGACTATTTGAGTTTGTGCAATTGAAATTTGAAATTGAGTTTGATAATTGAAATCAAATCAGCATTTAAACCAAATTGTAAAATTGACAATCAATTGATCATATGTTAAATTAATAATTAAATGTAAAATTGTTAAATTGATAATTAAAATTAGTAAAATTGAAAAATTTTAAATCATTAATTGACATATTTTGGTCATTTGTTAAATGGTCATTCATTTTTAATATTTGGGTATTAAATTTTGGTCAATAATTAGTTAAGTATAAAATTATGGAATTAGAAATTAATAATAATTTGATTGTAGTTAATAATGA
>JANZLX010000009.1:4422597-4434972 GCA_025531955.1 Erythroxylum orinocense | reverse complement strand
TCATTAATTTATGAATACCAATTTCGCAAATCAATAAATATTAAGTCCAAAATATATGCATTTTAATTGACTTAACAGTTATACAAAGTTTTTGAAAAAAACTTTATAACTTTGTTTTTTATTATTTTAAGAACGAAGTTCTTTGAACAAACGAACTTTTTAAAAAAGGGGATTAACGAAAAGTTTATCACAATTCAACCCCCCCTTCTTGTGCATTTATATCTCATTATTAAGCATTGTATTAACGTGTGATTCACTTCAGAATCCACATAAAGCACTAGGGCTAGATGGATACAATGGGAATTTTTTTTAGGAAACTTGGAATCACATGAGGAATCTAGTAACAAATGCAGCACAATAGTTCTTCCAAAAAGGAAAATTGCTAAAGGAAATCGACAAAACATGCATCACTCTTATACCAAAGATACATGCCTTTAACCTCATCAAATAGTTTAAAGATATATCTTGTTGTAACTTCACGTATAAATTTATAGCTAAAATTCTAGTTGAAAGGCTAAAACTTGTGTTATGTAACATTATAGACTCATCCCAAGGTGCTTATATCCAAAGGAGACCCATAGAGGATAATATTTTGTTAGCCCAAGATTTGTTCAAGAATTACTCAAGGAAAACCTCCCAAAAAATTATGCATTGACAATAGATTTCCAAAAGGCTTCTAACTTAATGGATTGGAATTTCTTAAATAACATTTTACAACTCTACACTTTCCCACTTAATTCTTTCATTAGATCACGCAGTGCTACTCAATTTTATCCTATAGAGTACTCATTAATAGGGAACCATCCAAGCTAATTAAAGGAGTTAAAAGGTCTCAGACAAAGAGGCCCTTTATCATCCTAGTTATTGAGATAATGGTGAGGCTAGTTAAAGGAATGAACTACAAGGACAACCAATTCAAGTATCACTTCAAAAGCAAAGGAGTAAAATTTACATATCTCTCATTCATAGATGACCTAATCATATTCTCCAAGATAAACCCTAACTCCTTAAGCTTGCTTATAACTGTTCTTAACCTATTCCATTTTATTTCTAGACTTGCCATTAATAAGTAGAAAAGACACTCATCCTATTAACCATTACAGGAGATATAACTTAGTTGGTTGGAAGAAATCAGGCATAAAGGCTACCAAGCTTCCAATTACCTATTTAGGAGTCCCTATTGCTACTAAGAAACCTTCCTACACTGTTCTGAAACCTCTAATAAAGAAATTGAAGCTTATAATTGCTTGCTAGAGTTCACAATGCTTGTCTTTAGCTATCAGGGTCTCATCAAATCCATATTTAATAATCTACATATATACTAAAGTTCTCACATCTGGCTTCCTACAAGCATCACTAAGAATATTAAAGTAATGATGAAAAGTTTTCTATGGAAGGGTAGTGATAAGGGCAAGAAAAATGCAAAGGTAAAATAGTTTAAAATATGTAAGGATAAGAAGGAAAAAGGCTTTGGAATCCATTATATTAGGTTGATGGACCAAAAACTAATGTTGAAAAGAGTGTTGAGGATCTAAAAGGACAAAAAAATCTTTATGGGTTCAATGGATTCATACATTTAACATAAAATAACAGGATTTTTGGATGTTAAATCCCAAACTTGAATTTTCCTAGACTATGTACCACCTCTTAAAAATCAATCACAAACATAGGAAGGAATTTATATTTCAAGAGAGGGATGGAAAATTAGCATTATTTTGGTATGAATTTTGGTCAAATATGGGACACTTAGATGAAGTTTAGGAGCTGAAATAATTAAAAGATCGATTCCAAGAAATACTATTGTGAATGATGCACTTAATGAATATAGGAATGCACAACTAGATTAAGCCATGCTTAATCCTTGTAGCTAAATCTAAACATGAAGGATCATCTTAAATAGAGAGCAACCAATGATGGAATCATCACTAACACATCATGTAGGAAGCTATTAAGCTATTAATGAGAACATAATGGCAATCAAAACAATCAACGTGATTGGAGAACATATTATGGCATACAATCTGCATGCAAAATGTGATATAAACACTATAAAAATTTGGAGGTTACAAGCATATCATCATAGTTAATAGAGAGATAACGACATAACAAAAATCAAAATATAAGGAGTAATAGAATTACCTAAAAGAGGAAATGAAAACAGGTTGAAGCATGGAGGATCCAACCATAGAAATATTACACATTTATGATACAAACTACCCCTACATAGTGTGTTAGTGATGATTGCATCACTGGTCCCTCTCCATTTAATATGGTCCTTCATATTTAGATTCAGTTGTAAGGATTAAGCATGGCTTGATCCAGTTGTGCATTCCTACATTCATTAAGTGCATTATTCACAATAATATTTCTTGGAATAAATATTTTTAATTATTACCTAGAAGAAGAAATGAAAACAGGTTGAAGCATGGAGGTTCCAACCATAGAAATATTACAAATTTACGATACAAACTCCCCCTATATGATGTGTTAGTGATGATTGCATCATTGGTCCCTCTCCATTTAATATGATCCTTCATATTTAGATTCAACTATAAGGATTAAGCATGGCTTGATCCAGTTGTGCATTCCTACATTCATTAAGTGCATCATTCACAGTAATATTTCTTGGAATCAATCGTTTTAATTATTACTTAGAAGAAGAAATGAAACAGGTTGAAGCATGGAGGATCTAACCATAGAAATATTACAAATTTACAATACAAACTCCTCCTTGTGGTGCATAACACGAGCCTTAGTTACGCATTCCAAATTGAACGTGGCAAGGAAAAAAAATGAAGAAATGTAAAAAATACCTGATTTCAGTTCCATGAGTTTAAACGAGCTTTTTGAAGCCAGAATGAGCGCTATTCCACTGACACCTTCATGAGAGTTACTCACGAGATATGGTTAACGTCTTTCTGTAGCTTTCTTAATATGTGAACGTCTAAAGAGTATCCATACATTCATGATTTACTTAAGCTGTTATAGGAGACCTTAACCTTCTATATATGGCATCTATATCGGGCTTCCCTATCACAAATTCACATTAATTGAGATCCATTTTTCTCATTAGTCTTTAACCACTAACCCGAATCCTTTATTGGGCTATTTTATTATCTTTATCTGGATCAATTTTGATTAACATAACCAATAATTTATGAAAATTGTTAAAAAGGATTTGATTGTTGTCCCCCCATAGGAAAATATCTAACATTCTCCCCCTTGCACAATAATTAATTGCAGTAGTTGTTACAAATGTAAAACTAGTTTAAAATATGGTTAAGTCAATCACTGTATTGGTCAACTATGTTTAAAAAACTTGTTGGACCCTGTCTCCGAAACCCAACATTCGGAAGCCTAAAAGCATGAAGGACTCAAAACCAATAACTTACTGATCAAAATTGAGGAACTTCCAATTAAAATTTCAAACCAGCTTCTTCAGAACATTTGCTCCCCACTGCCTTACGATTCTAACGCCACCAAAAACGCTCAATTTGGTTTTAAAATGAATAAGTATTGGACAAAACAATTTTTGCTCTTACAAAACTAGGACTGAAATCTATCACCAACTTCACTTCAGAAATTGAAAATCTTATGGGCTGAATTGAAATCTGACTTCTTCATAAAATTTGTATATTCATGTCTCTAGTTTACGACAATTCCAAAAATCATCTCATTTAACCCTCTACTGATCCAGAAAACATCAAAATATTGAAGTATGTTCAGTGAGATAACACTAGTTCATATGATTGAAGAACACTTTCACCACCCTCGTCTCACTATTTTCACTTAATCTCTCTCCATACAATTCAGATAGTTATGATCATTGGAGGAGATGTAAATCAATGTCTTAAGAGTCCAATGGTTCAAGAATCAGGTCAATTGGAGGTCTAGAGAAGAAGTTATGGCAAAAAGACTCCAACACGTTTATGCCCTCATTTGTAATGTACATGTCTCAGTACGAATGCCATAACTTTTGCTACAGATGTTGGATTGACTTTGTTTTTGGACCATTGGCAAGAGGATTTCTATATCTAAAACTCTTATGAAGAAGTCGAAAGCAAATTCGTTCATCTGAGGGGTCAAAACAAAAGCAGATGATGATGACGTCATTTTGAGACGATGATGACATCATTAGACAATGGATCAGAAGGTGACGATAAACAGTAACTGAGACGGAAGTAATGAACAGTAACTGAGACACAAAAAGTCAAACTAAGATGATGAACAGTAACTGAGACGGAAGCAAAAGCTGACGGTCAAACTGAGACGCAAAAATTCAAACTGAGACGATGAACAGTAACTGAGACGGAAGCAAAAGCTGACGGTCAAACTGAGACGCAAAATGTCAAACATGAGACGAAGTCTAAGGCTGAAGCAATCAAAATAGCATAACTTTCACTACAAATATCGGATTGAGGTCGTTATTGGACCATTGGAAAAATAAAAGAAAGCTCTAGAACTTTCCAGAAGGCAACTTTGCCAAAATATACTTATAGCAATCCCAAATTTGCCCCTAAAGTCCAAAGACAAAATTGCCATTCATACACCAACACTGCAACCAATTCCTCACTTCATGACAAATTTTCAGACTCTTAGAGCTAGAATTGAAATTCGATATCTTCATACAAACTGTAGCCATATATCTCTAGTTTAATCCAAATTAAGAATCATCTCGTTTGGATTACTAGAGAAAATGTTATGGCTAAAAGACTGAAGCATACTCAGTCAATATTTTCCAAATCACTACCAATCTTGATTCTAAATCTTTCCCTAACATAACTCATAACAAGCTTACTCTTTCTACTCCTCATTTTCGATAAAATCACAGTTAGTATCAATTATACCCAGAAGTTGTCAATGAATATATGTACCACTTTTTATGTGAAAGCATTTCGTATTTATGTGTATATATGCTAACATGATGCATAAGCAGAAAAATGCATTGTCTTAATTTCTCTTTAAGGTCACAAATACTGAAAGTTCGGGTCTTAACCCTTGATATGGGGATGAGATGTTACAGAATGGATGGGCTTTATAGATAAGTCCTTGTTAGCATAGCAGTCTAACATATATATATATATATATATTATATGTATCATTGTCTTGCTCGAATTGTTATGACACTTGTGAATTCAATTACAATCATATGTTTTTTCTCACTTACTAGTTATCCATATTATGTTTTATACAATAATTATTATTTGTGAGATAATAATTACCAAATTACCCACTTAATGTTTGTTGAGTTGAGTTGATTATGTGATATATGGAAAGAATCATGTTATATAACTTGTGACCGCCATGATCCCTCCAACTTAATTCAATTAAGAATGACTTGATCGATTCTATGCATTGTGTGCACTTAAAGTTGTTGGATCACCAAGTCATAACATGAGCCAAGTGGGAGATTGTTAGATTATTTAATGTCCCATGTGACTTATAAATTTGAGTCTCATGAAAAAAACACCTAAGATAATGGTTATTTGGTATTAAATAATAAATCTCAAATAGATTAAAGACCCTTTTCCTCTCTCTTCTAATTACCAAACGACATGTCAGTTGGTGATGCTATATAAGTTGGAAAAAGACACATTGAATAGAAAATTTTGAACTATTGAAGAAGCCGTCAAACGAAAGAAAAAGAGAGGAAATAAACTTCTTTCAAGAACATCAACATCTCACAAAAAACAATCATGGATACAGATACGTAAAAATCAATCGATCCATAAATGTTTTACAATTATTTCTCAATATTTATCTTCTTTGTGTCATTAAAATCTGCCTTTCTGTATTCGTTTTTATATGACGCTCAAACTTCCTTTCATGGACGAGTCGACTTCTTTTAGCATCCATGAACTTTGCAGCTAATGGATTACAGCGCTCAGCTGTCGAGTTAATCAAAGCTATTAATTGTCATGGGACAGCAGTAAACGACGTTTTGAGTTCTCTAATCTCAAGAAAGTACCAAATTGGTGAAGCTTAAAGAAGACAAGAAATAGTCAAACAACGTAAGGATAGAATAAAAAGTAGCTCCAGTACGTCGATTGTTGCTCTGGTTCGGTGTATAGTGTTTTCTCAGTCGATGCTGGACCTGGATCAACAAAATGCATGCCTAGTTGCAAGATAATATGGCCTGCTAACCCAAACTGAAATCTTCTAAACAGCCTTCCCATCTAACATTTGTCTCGACTGGCTTGTAATCTAAAGGTCGTGGTTCAGTGAAACCCATGAGAGACTGAATTGATTTCAAGTGACCCGTTTCAGTATATTTACTCCAATTTAGTATCTATTCTGTAAGCCCACTTGCTCGTGTTCAATTAACTATACATTTAAGTCCAAACATTTCCAGTGATTGTAGTTATGTCTAATAAAATTATAGTGGAAACTATAAGCATGCTTTTTCATAAAGCTAATACAAAATTTACCTTATTTTTTCCTTTTAATCTACTGAACAATTTAAATTAAGTTTGAATAACCCAAAGAAATTGTATATGTGTCATTTTAAAATATAAATTTTATTATATTACTCATATAATTAAATATTATACAATATTAAAACCAATATACTAATTTTCGTTTGGATATGCAGAGGTAGAATTTTCAAATTTTAATAATAAAATGCATTAACCCCTCAAAAAAAAAAATAATAAAATGCATTAATTTTAATTAATTTCATTCTTAACTATTAAATATAGTTAGTAAAATATCTAATTAAACAGATTGCCCTGGCAAGAATAAAATATATATAATTAGAAGACAAATGAAATACCTATTTAGGGTACACGATAAATTATTTGAGGACTCTAAAAAAATACAAACTATTTAAGATTAATAAAATTAATAATAATTACTTTTTAGTACAAATTAAATAAATTATATATTTATATAATGATTTATAAATAACGTATTTTAAACAAAATAATTAGATCGAATAAATTAAATTTTTTGAATAATTATATTAATAAAATTTAAATAAATTATAATTTGAATGACTCAAACTAATATGTGCAAGAGGTTATAGAATAAATTTTATAGTCTAATAAATAACTAATTGACAATTAATTTTCTACCTATACGCTTATATGTGGTGAATAAAAAAAATCTATAAATAAAATTAATAAGTTTAAATTGAGTTACTAATATTAGAAAAGATTGTTTATTAAACTAAAAAAAATTAAATTTAGATGTCAAATGAAATTTTTTAAAAAATTAAATACTTTAAAATTTATTGCCCCTTTTATTTATATTAGCTAGAATACCTTCAACTCCTCAATGTCATGGTCTTGGCGTCATTAGCAGTAAAACCCTGCGAGTTCAGTCTCTTTCACACGACGCGAAAAAGTTGCATATTTGATTAATTGAAGTCCTCGCGGTGTCAGTACCCAGTAGTGTCTTTTAGCCAACCACGGGATGATCGCTCGAGTGTCCTACTTTTCTCATTGGTGTTGACGTCAACTTGTCATTATAGCCAACTCATACTTCTTCAAGATCGTTGTACGCATACTTTACGTAAGGATTGTGTTTGGTAAACACTCTTTTTTATGTTCTTGTTCTGGACATAAAACACGGTTCCACACCTAACACCTACCTCAGTGATGCCTTTTTTTTTTTTTTTTTGGAGAATGCCATTTCGATTCTTACTATAGCTTTCCCAAATTTCTTTTCATTCTTCCATTAGGCTGCTGTAACGATTTTATTTTTATGGATAAGTGTTATTGCCCTACTCAATTTAGCTAACACTATTCCTAGTCCCTACTTCCTGTTCGCTTTTCTCTCTTTTTATTGTTTTGTTTTTCTGGAGAATTCTTCATGCACCTAAAATCTTAGCTTCTTCATTTTACCAATTCCTTTTTTTTTGTATTCATTGAATTTTATTTTCAATCCTTCAGGCTAAATTTTAAGGTTTTCTTTTTCACTTTTGACTCCCGGCACTATCAGCGCGATTTTTTAGAAAAAATATCCCTCTTTTATGTGATCTTCAGACTCCCTCGCTTAGATGAGTTCCTTTTTTCAACTTTTGAAAATTCGACACACGAAAAATATGCTTGTGACATGATGATTGTAGGCTTAATTGTCTTGAAGTGAGTGGAATAGAGTCATAAAATTAGCACACTCATTGTAATGCTTATATTTTATACCTATTTTTGCGACCATTTGTCTTTTTCCGTGGATATGTGGTTTTTACATGAATTGAATAAAGAAAAATATTTTATAGCTTATTTTTAATGATTACTAATAGGAAATTCTATTATAAACTTTAATAAGATAAAATCTTTTATGTAATAAAATTGACTATTAATAATTTTCTATGTAGTTGAATCCTCGAATAAAGTCAGATGCTGCATTAACTGCTGCCTCCTAAAATGTTTATGGTTCATGTTTTACCTTCCTGGTCCCTTACTCTTCTCGGGAAATTTCAGCCACCCCTACAAATAAAAGGAGTAAAGGAGACATAATTTTCACGTGAATTTCACTTTTTCTAAATATTTTATTATTTTAAATTACTTTAAAATATTATGTAATATGAGAAATCACTACAAGAAAATGATAAAATACTGACAGAAAATTACTGATGGAACAAATACCATAAATAATTACAGATAGAAAATCAATATCCGTTAGTAGAACTACCGTGAAATTTTTCATTTTGGGAAAATATCTCCGCAAATTTGCCAATGAAATATAACGACAAAAAATCATGGTCGTTGATAAATTAGGCAGGAACGCTTGCCACAATAAACCAGTGTTGGGAGTTTATTGACGGAATATAGATCCATTGGTGAATTTCCGATAGTATAACCGCTCCATCAATAAATTCATGCTGAAGCATCAGGGGTTACCGACGGTGATGTATTCTGTCGGTGAATTTCTTACGATCTGACCACTCTGTCGTTATCTTCATATTAATAATTTTAAAAACCAAACGACGTCATTTTCGATCAAAGATAAACCCTTTTGAGCCTTCCCCCCTCGGTTTATCCTCTGTGTTTTCGAACCATCTTCTCCTCCCTCATCGTCGCTCATTGCCATCCTTTTCAGCTTTCTTGTTGCAAGGGTAGGATCAAGTAAGTCAGAGTTATTCACATTCCTCTCCTTTAATTTGATTTCTGCTTATATTTTGTGCGCACCTATTTTGTGGTTGTTGGGTGTATGATGCCATATTGATGAGAATATTTTGGCCTTGAAATCAACTACGCACATTTTTAAGTGTAATGTGGGTCCGTTTGTCATGGTATTTGAAACATTGATGTTTGTGGGTTTATTTTTCTGTCAACCAATGAAGTCAATGAGTTTCAGAGCACAGTGTAGACATTGACAACTCAGTTGCAACAGTCGATGGAGTACATAGCTCAGCTTCGTAATAAGATGGGTGAGATGAAGGGGAGGGGTAGCACCTCATCGCAGCAATCAGAGCATCCGCGGTCACCAAATCAATAGTGTACTTGTAGTCATTTTATTTGAATTACAAATACTTATTATGTACAATTTAATATTTTTATTATCAATTAAGATATTTTTAACCTTATATCATCAATCAACTTTCTGTTTAAACAAATTAAATGTATAAACAAATCAAAATATTATGTACAGATAATTCATAATTGTTTAAATTATTCATCAACCATAAGATCATCAAATAAAATTTAATGACAGGATATTTTAAAAATTTTTTAAATATTTACTAACGAAAAAATAAGTACGTCGATAAAATCAATTATATTTACCAATGGAACACAACAAATCGTCGGTAATATTTGCCAATTTTACCAACAAGATTTGGTGCAAAAAAATTGTCGGTATGATCACCCACTCATTACTGACGGAATAACCAATATCATCTGTAAATCTGTCGACAAAAAAATCTTGATTGTCAAAAATTTATTGACGGTCGACTGAACAAACAACCATCGGTATATTCAATGACGGTTACATGAAATGTCTGTCGATAAATTTATCGATGGACATTTTGTTATTCGACAAAAATTATTACCTACAGTCAATGCCTTTGTCCGTCAGTAAATTAAGTTGCCAAACTTTCAATTCAATAAGATCCTACTTGAACAAAATAAATTTATAAATAGAAGGGTCTTATAAACTTTTGAAAGGATCCTGTTAAAGTTAAAAAAGAGAGGAGCTTGTCAATTTAAAATGAGCCTGTTAATGCTCGAAATGAAAGGAGCCTATTTAATCGATAGGAGCTTACTAGCGCTCAAAAAGAAAAGAGCCTGCTAATTGATATGAGCCTACTAACGAAATGAACCTCTTACGATATAAAAACATAAGGAGCCTATTGTAAAACTGAAGGAGCCTTTTGAAAACACAAACTTATAATGCAAAAATTTTAAAGTTAGGAAGAGAGAGAAAATAACACAGTAGATTTATATAGGTTCGGCTTATAACAAAGCCTACGTCCAGTCCCCAAGTATCCAACTTGAGTATTTTACTATAAAAGCCAAATAGTAATTCGACAAGCCTTTTCAAGGTCACAAGTGTATATTTTTCAAGGTTCTTTAACCTTCCATAGTAATAGTATTTTGCTAGCCTCTACAAGCTCTCAACAAAAATTGTATGAAAGATTTTACAATCTTTCTTAATAAAATGATTTCACTTTCTAAAATACAAAGAGTTTGATATGACTTTCAAGAATATTGTTACTCTAAGATATTTTGCAAGTCTCTTATCTGTGTATCTCACAAATGTAGTGGCTCTTCTTTAAGTAGACATTTACTTCAACTAGTCGTTGCTTAATCTTCAATATTCTCTCTGCTGAAATTTTCGATATTTAGACATTAAGAAGAACGTTTTGTCAAGGCTTCCGGAGCTCATTATTAGAATTAGTAAGATCATTCTGGATGTCATGGAACCATTTCTAAAAAGGTAAGTTTATAAAGAAGGTTTCTGTAAGAAAGAAAGCAATTATTCCATAATTTTATTTCCTTTTGAGAAATATGTCGATACCTATACAAGAAAATAAATCCAATTTAAATTTTGAAATATTATACAGTTATCATCAAAATCGTTAATCATAAACCTTGATCTAATATTTGTAATTCGACATCTTTGGTTATTTGAGGAATATCATTATGATGAGTAATCTACCTTGTGTGGGATTCTTGAAGATAAGTTTTATTTGGGATAAAATCCTAGTGAAGCTAGAATTTAATTGGGATAAAATTTCCATATTTTGATGAAGATAATGTGCAGTTTCTGGTAATTTTAGGACTATCTTTGACAGCCTACTTCTGTAATTATATCTATCTAAGATAGTTGGATTTTTGTTCATCTATTCCATCTTTGACAGCTACATTCCATGTACAATAACATAAATTTCTGCACTGTTGAGAGGTTGTCTTGTGTGGGCAAAATGACCAATATATGGTGACTTGGCAATTGTATTTTATGAAACTTTAAGCTATCTTTGGTAGCTATTTTTCGGGATATGAGATTTTTTTGGGCTGTCTAATTAGTATTTTTTGAGTGAAAACTTCTAGCAGTTTTTATGTGGTTGTAGCTCTTCTGTTTATGACATGTCGATGATAAAATGTTCGTTCGTTTGTTGAGTTTTCATTGCTACTGTGCGTGGGATGCCTCAATGAAAATATCAGAGGTTCACGTCAAATTTCTTGGTGGATACTTCTAATACTTTCGTTGATGAAGCTGCATATTTAAGGGAGTTGTTTTTTATATCTCAAGTGTTGTCGTTGTTTATGTCCTTATTGCTTCAATCACTTGAGTTGTTCAATTATTATCTTTATTATTAAACAGTATTGTGAAAATCCTCTATTGAGGTTAGCATAAAATGATCATGATATTAGGAGTGAAATTATTTCACGAGGTGTGAGAACAAGTAGATAGTGTCAAAGATTGAGTAGTGTCGAATCAATAAAGCCTTGTATAAAACTATTGTTCTTCGGTGAAAGTGATTAAGCTAGTTAAGAACTTCACAGATGTAGGCAAGGTGTGTCGAATTGTATTACCAAATCTCGAGTATTGATTTGTTTATTTCGTATTTAATTTTTATGTTTTTGTTTGTGCTAAAAAATTAACAATTGCTAACACAACTTTATATTAAGCAACTGACAGATATAGTTTAAAGCAACTATAGCTGAACTAGATTTTTGCAAAACTATATCCTTTGGGTTTTTCAATTGGTATCAGAGCCTGGGTTATCGAATCCAAATTTGGTACATTAAGTTGGTACAAATTCGTGTTTCGCAATTATGACTACAAGAAAAGGTGCATCAATCACCAGGTCGTCGCTATTAGATGGTCTTAATTATCCTATGTGGAAATTACTGTTGGGCCCCGATTCCTTTTTAAGCATGTTTAAATTATTTTGAGGTTTTAGTTTGATAATTTGTTTATTTGGTT
>JANZLX010000009.1:4356520-4366935 GCA_025531955.1 Erythroxylum orinocense | reverse complement strand
TCTAGTGATCCACATTTATACACACACTATAACAAAATGCAACCTTGGCTCCCAACACTGAAATTTTAAAACACAACAGTGCAACATAATACAAGAGGCTAGAGAGTGATGACTGGCAGCAACTGGCGGGTTATAATAGGTGGCGACTAGCGGAGGAGAGAAGATGGAAGTTGCGGGCTGCGATAGGCAGCGATTGGCGAGGAAAGGAGCTGGCTAGCCATGCAAAGGGGTAAGCTACAGGCTGCAGGTCACTGTGGGCGGGGCTGTAGCAGTTACTAAAGGACGGGTTGCGGCAACTGCGAGTGGGGTTGCGGCGGCTGTCGGATGAGCTTTCGACTACTTTCTCGTCTGCATGTGGCACGTGCATGACTACTTCTGCAGCTGCTTGCACTTGTGTTTCAATTTATAGTAAGGTTATTTTTTGTTTGCATTTAAGTCCTTAGTTTTTTTAACTTTACGGTATTGGCCCATATCGATCAACACCAGACAAAATCTCCAATCCAATCAGTACCACTGCTCAATACAAAATACTATTATTTTGAGTCGTTGTTTTTTTAATAAAATGTAAAAAACAGACAAAAGTAGGGAAGACAAAGAAAACTAACCCAAGCTAATAGGCTTATTCTGTACATTCGAAATTTAATAGCCTTTTTCCTTTAACAAAAACAGAAGCCGAACAATCTGAATTTAAAATAGAGACTAAACAAAAAGAACGATCAGTCCAGTAATGTAGATTTACATATAATAAGGCTATTCAAGACTTTGCCAACAATCTGTCCAAAAATTGTTTAAAAAATTTTATAAAATCAACAGTTTGAAGAATTTAAACTGCAAATTAATAAAAATTAAAATCGAAATATGATAAAATGGGAATCAAAATCCAACAAATCAAGTAAAACAATTTAAGAAGACATCACGGCAGAGGGAGCTGTAGTGCTGGTTAACATACAAGAGTAGGAAAGAAGCAGATAATGAGCATCATAGAGAAAGAAACGATAGAGGTGATCGCCCAAAGTATTGGTATTCCTAATTTGTCTGCCGAAGTTTGTCTGACCCTCGCTCCTGATGTCGAGTACCGCATTCGCGAGATCATTCAGGTACCTCTTTCTCTCTCTCTCTCTCTCTCTCTTTCTCTCTCCGTCACTAGTAAACGGAACTTTGGGTGTTCATAAAACAGGATTCAGTCAAGTGTATGCGGCATTCCAGGAGGACTACGATGACGACTGATGATGTTGATTCTGCTCTCAGCTTGAGAAATGTAGAGGTACGTCACTTTCTGATTAAAAGTGAAGAAGGGTTTATGGTAATTCGTTTACTTTCAATGTTATTGTATTTATTAACTGTATTTGTGTCAGCCAGTGTATGGTTTTGCCTCTACTAGTTCTCTTCGCTTCAAAAGAGCTATTGATTATAGGGATTTGTTTTACCTTGATGACAAAGATGTTGATTTCAAAGACGTAAGTCATTTTCCTATTTTGTCTATTCTTGGACTTTTAGAGGAATTATCTTGACGCTTAAATTTTTTAACACGTAGGTGATTGAAGCTCCTTTACCAAAAGCACCACTTGACTCTACAATTGTTTGCCATTGGTTAGCAGTAGAAGGTTTACAACCCGCAATACCAGAAAATGCCCCTTTGCAAGGTTAGTTAGCTATATTATATATTGTATGTTTCTGGAGAGAAACTATGTGTTTCTTGCATTTAAAGTGCTGTTGAGATTTGAAGTCTGGTGATGCTATGTGCTATTGGTTACTTTGAAGGGATTAATGGGCAGTTTTAGGAAATTCTGATTGTGTTGATTTTGTATATGAATACTTTTGGTAATAGTTGCTGAAGTGAGTAAATTTCTGTTTTTTCTTGGTGATAATTGGCCATATGTTTGGAGTTAACATTTGGATTAGTGGTCCTATTTTTAGTTATTGCACCTCCTGCTGATGGCAAAAGTTATGAACTAAAGGAAGGATTTCCTGTGGATGTTAAATTCCCTGTTAAACATGTCTTGTCGAGAGAGTTACAGGTATATGATGTTTTATTTGCGTTGTCATTTATTACCACAATCCTATTAAGTTATAAATCTACATTCTCGTCTTTGCAGCTATACTTTGATAAAATCACTGAGCTTGCTGTGAGTAAGTCTAGTTCCATCCTCTTCAAACAAGCATTAGTGAGTTTAGCCACTGACTCTGGAATCCATCCACTAGTACCTTATTTCACATGCTTTATAGTTGAAGAGGTATAAATATCTCGGTTTCGTCACACATGCATGTTGTTACTTTTTCTCGTGTTTATTTGAAGGTTTAACTTATTTAGCAAACAGGTTTCTCGTGGTTTGAATGATTTCCAGCTTCTCTTTGCTTTGATGCGCATCGTTCGGAGTATGCTTCAGAATCCTCACATGCATATTGAACCTTATGTAAGTTGATGTGCATTTCTTCATCTATATCTCAATTTTTGCAAGAGCAGCCATGAAAGATTCCTAAAATGAATATCAATAATCTACAAGTTGACTTCAGTGACCTTAATCTATGGGTAGGCTAGTTGCTTATGTGTTCTTTAGGATAATGTAGCATTGACAATGGCTGTTAAATAATTATTTAGAAGAGAAATGGATTTCAATTATGCTATCTAGGTTGGTAATAGCTCCTTGATCATTTATTTTTTGTTTTTTAGTATGAAACATTTTATTTCTAATCACCACTGAAATATAATATATTTTGGGATATTTCTTATATGTTATCATAGACTAAAGCTTAATAAAAAATAGTTGTTTGCAGCTAACCATTTGACATGTTAAACATGGATTGAAGGTCTTCAATTTTATTACACTTGCAATTTGCAAAATCAATTTTCATTTGTAAGTTACCATAGCTATTATGTGAGAAATTGACTCTACCATTACATCATTCTTGACATTGATGATTTATTTATAATTTGGTTTCTACATTTAGAGTAGGTGTGCTTAAGTAAAAATCAGAATATCAAATTTCAATCATTTTGATATAACAATTCTTGTGACTAAATTGAAACTCTTCCTTAGGACTTGTTAGATACCAGAATGTAACCTCCTTTGTTATGTGAACCTTGGGCTGAAAACCACCTAAAACTTGAACAAAGAGGATTTAGAACCCTAGGATCGTCTTCAATTCAAGCAAGGAAACTTGACCCTAACCAAATCCACTGATTAGAACCAAAGTTATAAGAATTTTGATAGCCACAAGTTGCCTTGATAAGATAAGATTAAGTTTTTGTTGAAGAACCAAGAGGAAATTCTCAATGAAGAAAACTCTCAAATTAATTTCTATATTGATGATGTACGAATTACTTCAATAAGACAACCATTTATAGTTATAAAATCCCTGAGAACTAGATTCTTTAAAAAAAAAAAAAGTTCCAAGGGAACTTTCTTTATCAAGTGTAACAAGGATTCAAATACTAACTATTAACACTAATCCTATTTCCATTCATATATTTAATCTCATACGGAATCCTCGTCAAATTAGAAACTTAAAGAATTCTAATTAGATTGGAAATTAACCCCATAACAAGTCTTAACCTAAATAGTAAACTAGAAAACAAGTACAAAACAATACTATCACGGCTTGGACTTTATAATTAAGTTATAGCCCAATTATAACAAAACATCCTAATAGCATAAAATGGACTAAAGTCCTTAAATACATCTTTAATTATGCGAACTGGGCCTCATTTAACTCAAAAGAAGCGAACTAGGTTGTTAGACATTCTCCAAGCCTTGTTTTTTATGTATTAAGCATATTCCATCTTCAACATGTAGAAAAGTGATTGATCTTAACAATGCATTTGATTCATCTTGAACAGCCTTCTTTTCTTGCATCTACATGATTAATCCTTGTAAAGCTATTTTCATGCATTTCATCTTTGCCCTAGTCATTGGACCTCCAATTCCTTGCGAATGATCATAAGAATAATTGGAAATAGGTGTTGGTGCAAGTTGATCTCCATCACTTTGGGTCAAAAAAACTCCATTTATTTTTCTTTGTTTTAATAGGACTCAACAAGCATAGTTACTTTTCCATTTAGGCCATGCCTTGTGTTGATTATTGTACATGGTACCTTTTCATGTCTTTCAAAATTTATGCAAACATTTTATTGTGGATTCATTTGCACTTTTGGCACATGATAGATGATTTTCAATTACTTACTTATGACTTTATGTTATTTGCAATCAATCAGTATTTGAAATTGAAAATGTATTGAACAATCTTGCAGCTACACCAACTGATGCCATCAATTGTCACATGCCTTGTTGCAAAAAGATTAGGAAATAGGTTTGCAGACAACCATTGGGAACTCAGAGACTTTACTGCAAAACTAGTTGCTTCAATATGCAAACGGTATGACTTCTTGTTTTCCATTCTTCTTTGAGGGAAATGAATTTACCTCCTTATTTAGCGACTTTCAACATGTGTTCACATGCTACAAGTTAATAACATTTGAACTTTGGGTCCGGTTTGAGATTAGGTCTTAATTGAAGCATGATGAATTAATTTGTAGATTGTCATGGCACCAGAATGGATGGGAGATATCATTGTTCGTTAATTTGAATAAATTTTCTCATCCCTTTTCTTTGATGCTCAGTGTTTTTTCAAGACAAATTTTATCGCGTGTACTATCTAACTTGAGCCTTACCATTTTTGGAGTTTGTTTTTGAACGAAGTGGGGAATTGATATATTGAATAGAAAGTATACAACCATATATAGGCTATTACAAGTAGAAGTTTAAATCTGGAAAGTTATCCAGATCTATCTCATCTAATCTAATCCCTTAAATTAAGGGATTTCGAACTTATTCTATATTAACTATATACGGCCTATCTATATCTCAATATAATCTTTTTACTAAGACATTCCAGGAGCCAAGAGTTTAATGCTTTTGTACCAAGTTGGGAATTGACATCTATGCTCCAGCTTATGGTAGAGTGTTCATAATATTATTATAGTTATTATAGGGATATTTATGTAATTATTTCCTTGTACATGTAATGTATATCTATGAATAATAAATGAGTGATAGGAGATAAAAATTTTGTTATTGCACATTTGTAGATGGAAAAATGGTCACTTGGAGAAGTAAAAAACAAAGTATGGTAGCAAAATCTATTGTAGAAACATAATATAGAGCTATGGCATAAGGTGTTTGTGAATTATTACAACTACTAAAGGTTAAGGAAGAATTAAAATTGTTGGAAGGATATCATTTATTCTTTCTTTTTGTGATAATAAGACTGCCATTGGTACAGATCGTATTCCAGTTCAAATTATTGAACAAAACATGTAGAGATTGATTTGACTTTTTTTGAAAAAGAAGATAAGCAATGGTCTTCTAAATGTTCCATGTGTGAATTTAGAAAAATAACTTACTAATGTCTTCACCAAGGGACTTATCAACAAGTTATTTCATACTTTAGTTTGCAAATTTTGGTATGTGTGGCACCAACTTGAGGAAAAGTTTTGACCAAAATCTAGGAGTGATTGTAGGATTCATTTGGTGAACATTATTTATGAGTTATCATAGGGGTGTGGTAGGACTAGGAGGAGATAATGAATGCGAGTTTTTTTTGAATGCAAATATACTGATATAGGGAGTGCAGGAGGATCTCACAGACTACCACTCCAGTAGAAAAAGATAATTCGAGTTGCCTAAGCTCTAAGAATACCCTGAAAATAGAAAAATGTACACCGTAATGACAATTAATAGCAACCTATTTATAGATCAACTTCTAGAGAATCACTTGTGGATAATAAGTAACAATACTTAATCATGACCCACTACTAAAAATCTGGAACTACCCACTTCTTCCTATTTTTTCTCCAACAGTTGCCCAGTATCTGCCTAATCTGCCTTTGACTTTGTCTTCTTGCGAAACTATGTCTTTAGTGATCTATCAGGGTGATATTGTATTTTGTATTAATGTGTGATTATGTTCTTATTTAGCACAACGTATACATGTATAAATATGGAGCTTGTAAGCTATTTATATGGAAGAGAATAAAAATAGCATTTTCTTTGATATTTCTTTTCTGCCAACACTGGAGTTATATTTCATTTACCAACTGCACACTATTTTGTTTATGAATTAGTTAACTTCTCATTATATGGTTGGATCTAACATTTTACATTTAATGCAGATTTGGGCATGTCTATATCAGTCTTCAAACACGTTTGACGAAAACATTGGTCAATGCATTTTTGGATCCAAAACGATCATTAACTCAGCACTATGGAGCAATTCAAGGGTTAACAGCTCTGGGACCAAATGTGGTATTTTCTTCTGTCATGGTTCTAACAATTATTCATTTATAAATGTTCGAATTGTTCTCTACAATTTTACCTGACATCATTTTAGTGTTTGATATATGAAAATCTTTGGTATTAGAAATGAAGTCGGAAGAAGCCAAATATTCTATTATCATTGTGATGATGACATGATTACTATTACTCTTAATAGAGTATGAAAGCGCATTTTTCTATTCAATGGTAGATAATTAACTTGGATAATCTTTTGAGGTTTTCTTGGAGGAAGTTTAGAAGTTATGTAACCTATATTCTTTCAGTATTTCAAAAACATTACTATAGGGACTATAAGTTGATTTTCTTGACATATTTGCTATTTAGTACTGTAGTCGATGGCCATTTAACATTCGAGGTGTTTTAGTATTGTACTCATGTTAACCTATTGGGTTTCAACTGACATTATTATTTCTATGGGGCAGCTGTTAGGAGTATTTTACTATCTGAATTACTATACCAATTCAAAATTAAAAAAAGTAGATAGCAATACTAAAAACACATAGAAAAGAGGATTAAATTATGTTTTTATTTTCATCTAATTTCAAACAATCCTAAAGTGTTATAAACTCGAAGTTTGAATCTGTCAATACTCTTATAAGGTTAGCGTTGAACATTGTAGTTTTAAGGAAAAGGATATCACTTCTGTTAAATTGAGGAGGTGTAGAGGGTATTATCTCTTTCATTTTGCTATCAAATAGCAAATCTGTGGTTACCCTAATGCTACGTAATCTAGGATGTTGTTTGGGCGTACTCTTGGCTATTGTTGATAACCATTTGAATGGTAATTTTGCAAAAAACGTTTTTCTTTATTGCAGTGCATTTTCTCGTTAATGTTGAGTACCAATTAAATGATTACATCTTGAGGAACCATTATAGACAAATTTTGGTGCATTTCTATGAAAAGAATTCTTGCTTCAAGGAAGTTGATAGCAGTTTTGAAAAATAGTTTTGTTGCAAACTTATTTATCAAAATCCAAGCTTCATTTCTAGAATAATTAAATATTTATTGCATATTGTGTTTATTTCTCTCAATCTTTCTAATTATGATTATTGTGTTTTTGTACTAGTAATGATTGTACATTTCTTTGATCCTTTGGTAATTAATGTCTGTACTTGATAATCAGGTTCGTCTTCTTATATTGCCAAATCTTGCACCATATCTGCAACTTCTTGAACCAGAGATGCTTCTTGAAAAACAAAAAAATGAGATGAAAAGATTTGAAGCTTGGCGTGTCTATGATGCTTTATTGGTAAGTTGCTGCTCTAAGCTAGAAATTTGATGCCTGTATCTGTTGTGGGAATAAAATTGATAGAACAAAGAAACAAAATCCTTTAGCAAATCAGATAAGAGAAGGGGATGAGAACACCCTCGGGTAAAATAAGAACAGTGTTGATTGCAAAACAAACTATTAGTTTTACGCTCAAAATCACAAGTATACGGGTCGTAACTTGTAGTAAAAAGCGGATATCGATCTTACAAAGATTGTGCTTAGGCACCACTTAATTTAGGTTGCTCTTTGTTTAAGAAACCGACTCAAACAAATTTAAATATGTAAGTAAAACAAAGACAATCTAAGGGTAAAAGGAACAATACAATTGCAGCCAAGACCGTAAACTAAAACTTGGAGAAAATCAATATTAAAAATTAAGACTTGTCATTATCCCTATTTGCTCCCCTCTGGTTAATTGATTCAATTTATGGTTGGCCCAAGATTTTCTAAAATTTTAGCTACCCTTTTACAAGATACAGCTAAATGTTACTAGTTAATTAAATTAGAATTAACTTTGAGATCTCTCAATATACAAAGTCTTTCCTAAACATTCAACTAGATTTGAAGCTATTTTATAGGCAGTATATCAATTTATTGAAATATCTTCCTAATAAATCAATAACTTGTTATCTATAGGTCTATTAAACGTCAACGCTCGTTGTACGTTTAACACAGATTACCAAGCTCACTTTTCGATTTGTTGCAAGGTTTAAGCTCAATAAATAACACAAACATTTATATTATTAAATCAACAACTGAAGGTTCACAAATAGTTCAAACAATAAGCCCAAAAAAATATTTTAGCCACTCATAATGTCATTAATATCCCCAACAACCAAATAATCCATAATAAAGATGCTAGAAGAGGAAAAACGAAATAAGAACTAGATGAAGCAAGCTCCTCCTTTTCTTTGCCCAAATTTGAAAAATCTTGAGGATGGGGTGTTCTTTGCCCAATTTGGAATGGGAGTCTTGATTCTCTACCTCTCTTTAGGCTCTCAATCTGTATTGTCTTTTCGACACCCTTATATATCACAAGACAAGTCATAAAACCCTAAAAAAATAAGTGAAACTTGTGTGTCTCTTCGAGCTAAGCACCCCACGATCGTGGGAATTATCTTGGTGCTTCTCACGATCATGGGTTAATATGGCAGAAACATTCTAAAGAGATTTCCCATGGTCGTGGGTAACAGGTCCATTCCCACGATCGTGGGTTCTTGTTCTATAACTCCTCCACTTCTCTTCTCCTTTCTTGGCCCCTAGCTCAATCATAAAGGTGGCCACCTTCTAGTGCTACACCAAAATGATCAATTCTTACTCTAAACCAACATCAAACCTGAAAGAACAACCATGAAGATCAAAATAAACAAAAACACACAAAATAAGTCTTTAAACACCATATTAATAACCTATTATGCAAGAAAACATGCCAAATACTTAGAAAAACACACTAATTTACAACTATCAAACAACACCTACCAACTCCTACATTAATTGGTTGCCTGGGACTCGAACCCTTGGAGAAAATCACAAACAAATTCATTCATTCCGTGGTTGGCCATTGAAAAACTGTGTGGCTAAAATAACAAATATTAAGCGGAACGTTCTCCTATTGATCTACATCCATTCTTTTTAAAGCACTGAACCAGAAGTTGCATACATGTTATATGCTGTGCCTAAACCCTAACAATTACAAGCATAAAAATTTTAACTATTTAAACTGCTTGTCTCCTTTCTTTTGTCCACTTCTTTATTTTTGGCAATGCCTCCCTTCTCAAAAACATTGTGCACAAGTTTTATATTGGGGAATCATCATTGCAGGTCATACAAATACTCCCATGTTGCATTCTTAGGCTATGAGTCTGATCATTGAATCAGAAGTTGATTGGCCGTTTGATTGTGACCTTTCACCATTCTCCTTCCCATGTGGCCACTAGTTAATCAATCATAAAATCCAATTTGAGCTAATTGAGCAGAAGAAATTGAAGTATCACTTGAAATATGTTTCTTGAGCTGAGAATGTGAAAGTATGGTGAATCAACATTTCTGGTTGCGACTTGTAAGCTATCTTCCATTTCTATCCAGAATTTGATAGGGTCTATAGAGTAGAGGTGATAGCTTGTGACTCACCCTTCTTCCCATTGAATTATATTTTTAGGGTTGAAGCTTCTCATATACATAGTCTCCAGTAGCAAAAGTTCTCTTTGTTTTCGTTTTGTTCGCCTGTTGTTTCATCTTGTGTTGCGCTCTCTTAAGATGGAATTTGGCCGCTTGAAGAGCTGTCTCTTTGTCAAAGAGAACTTGATCCACTCTTTAAAACTGTTGAATCACCTGAAAAGTTGGAAATATAGAAAGGAGGATAAATGTAAAGAATTCTAAAAGGTGTGGTGTTGATAGAGATAGGTGATATAAATGGCATAAATTATGGACCTTAATTGCATAGATTGTGATAGATGATAATTGCAAAGATTATGGCAAAAAATATGGCTAAGATTATGAGATTCATTATACCACAATTAGTGTATTAGCTGCATATATCTATATATTCTTACCTATAATAGGATACCAATGATTAGTGTGAATATATTATTATCAAAAATAGATTGTACAACAATTCTTATTTAATGGAAAGGATCCTCAAGAGGAGGCAATTCAGCCATTTACTCAAAAATTGTTATGGTCTAAGAGTTTCACTTCTGTCCTTCGAAGTTTTCTGGTCTGTTTTTGTGAATCATAGCTTATTTGCTCTATATTTCTTTCATTATAGACTGCAGTATATATATACATGCATAGGGTTACAGTATAGGATAGA
>JANZLX010000009.1:4345093-4356420 GCA_025531955.1 Erythroxylum orinocense | reverse complement strand
AGATACTGCTATCTAATTTAAATAATCTGATTATGATCAGATCATAATATTATGAGATATGCATATCTTTGACCACAGTTTTCATTTTCATTGTGAGTTGATTAATTTTTAATCAACTACTATGCTTTGAGATTTATTTTTGGGTCAACTTGTGGTTAGGCCTTGCATTGAGATTTCTGGATTTGAATTTGTTTGAGAACGGCTACCGAGAATATTTTTGGAAAAATATCTACAGAGACTTTGGCTTTCAAATTTGCAGGAAAGAATAATGCAACATGGCAATTTTATTTCAAAATGTTTCTGAATGGGAAGGAGCTTTGAGGTCACATTGGCGGGTCTTCTACTGCTCCTAAAGATGATAAGCAACATAGCTAGTGGGAGGCAAAGGATGCTCTAATTATCTGTTGGACTTCATTTATTGAATGCGATATGGTGAACAATTTATGCCCCTTTGCTACAGACAAAGAGATGTGGGATTATTTAAAGCTTATATACAATCAAGATAATACTGCAAGAAAATTTCAACTTGAAGTCGAGATTAATAATTTAAGTCAAGATAATTTTTCTATTGATCAATATTATTCTGGATTTATTAAATATTTGGAGTGAATATTCTGGGGTTTTTATTCTAAGGTACCTAAAGAGTTCTTAGCTGGTCTTCAGAAGATTCATGAATTTAGTAGGCAAGTTTTGATGAAGCTGAGATCATAATTTGAAGTTGCCCGGCTGAATTGCTGAATAGAGATCCGGTTCCTTCTTTTGGATGTCTTGTATAGCTGAGTCTCCTTCCCAGCTTTGTTTGATGTCTTGTAACCGATCTGTTTGAGCTTTAGAGAGTGTTAACTCGAACAATCTAGCATTAGAGAGCCTAGCTAGAGACTCAGCAGCAACTTTTCTTCAGCACTCATATATTACCTCAAATCATAGCTTAAGAGTTTAGGAAGCCATGATTGTTGAAATGAAGTTGTGTCTCTATGCTCAAGCAAGAATTTGGGACTTTTGTGATTTGTTCTCACTATGAAATGCGCCCCAATCAAATGATGTTACCAATGCTTAATGGCTTTAATGACTTCTAGAAACTCTTTTTCATAAGTTGTTAAGCCTTGATGAGTTGTTGCTAGTGCCATGCTCAAATGAGCAATAAAGTGTTGATGTTGCTAAAGAACAGCCTCTATGATTATACCTCTTGCATTTGAGTCAATTTCTCTTTTAGAAATTAGGAAGGGCAAGTACAGGAGCAGTAATTAAGACTTCCTTCAGGTTGTCAAAACCAAATTGAGCTTCAGAATTCCACTGTAAAGCATCTTCACCTAATTATAATATCAAAGTGCCTGATAAATCTTTTATGATATTCAGTTAGGTCCAAAATTCCTCTCTGCTCTTTGATAGTGGTGGGTGTACTTGTCCTTCACAGTCTGCTTGTTAAGTTCCTTATAGTGACACACATTCTCCAAGAATTGTCTTTCTTTTTCACCAACACATTTGCAGATGAGTATGGAGTAATGCTAGGCCAGATGAATCCTTAGTGTATCAGCCCTTTCGCCAAGCTTTTAGTGTTTTCCTTTTGCACCCCAATTATATCTATAAGGCCAAATGTTGGCTCCTGTATTTCAAATGAATTCTATTATCCTGTTTCCTGTGTGATGGCAATGTCAACAAACTAAATTCACTCAGAAGTCAACTGATTTCGTCAAATGTGTTCAGTGATTGTTTGTTTCAGTTGATACTCAATTGTAACATATAGAAAGTTGGTTGGAGGAGGCAACATCTTTTGAAAATCCTTTTCTACCATCAACTAAGAGTTTTTGTCAGGATCACCAACCATTTCAGTAAGCAACCCTTATAGTTCTCATATGAAAGTTTCATTGGACATCATCTTGGGTGTCTAACCATGCACACCTAACATTATGTCGCATCCCCCTAAAGATGCCACTAAAATCATTAACTATATAAGCTGCTCCTCGTATCCTCTGGCATCCACTTTTTTATCTGCAATGGTATCCAGTAGAAATATTCTTGCGATGTAAAGGGTTTTGATGTGATTCACTTTCCAGTTTGCAGCAGGTCATTGTATACATGACTGTTTGAAGATTTTCCCGCCTTTGCTGTCATCTCCAAAGTATGCTACCTGGAAAATCAACAGAAGACTTGTTACTGAACATCCAAGTAAGCTTTCTAAATTTACTTGTTTGGCAATTTGTACTTACTTGCTGATATACATATATATTTCTTGTTGAACTGAACGATTCTGATTGGTGTGAAATAGTATTTTCTAACTGCAGTTATTTTGTTATCGCATGCATTCTTATTAGTTGCGCTTGTGCATATTTTGCTATGTTGTACAAGATTTTCAGTACTTCCAGCAGTTTCTAGTGTGCCTTTAACTATTAATTCTGTCCGCCAGTGCAGTTGGGGCCATTGATGGTGCATTTCCCGCGAAGGGAGAAGAAATATGTTCAATTATCACGAACATCTTCTACTCCTCTCCTTCCCCCCCTTGAGTTCGTTTGAACTGTGGGTATAATACATAAATCCTAAATCTGTGGCTCTCTCTTCTATTTGATTTTGAGTTCGTTTGAACTGTGGGTATCCTGTCGTATGGTGTGAGTGACCTTGTACGTGAGATACATACTGGAGTTACATTTCTTAACCGTTCTTGAGGGCACCATAGTTAAAGCTATGTAATTCTGAATAATATGATTACTTTACATTTCTATTCTCTAATTCTGGTCACAAGAGCAGATCAGTGCAATTGAAAGTCCTTCCATTTAATTTCCTGCTGTGGGAAAGGTTGGGGAGGAGGTGACGACAGATATCAATCTTAATTGCAAGTTGTCAAATAGACAAAAGACTGGAGTGGTTTATATACAAAGAAATATGCATAACCCAATGCCTAAAACTTTTGGGTTATGGACTTCTTTTATATAGACCACTCCTCCTATGTAAGAAAATTAAAAATTTTAACAATAGTTCATGTTTATCACCTTCTCTGCAATTAAGCAGATTCCTCAGTAATAAATTTGAGATGTTTATTCAGTAGTGGAGAAGAATTGCACTTACTGTTATGTATTCTCCTATCACATGTATAAACCACACATTAAAATTGCGTGTACTGTTATATACCCTCCTATCACATGTAGAAAGCACACAATAAAATTGCGTGTACTGTTATATACCCTCCTATGACATGTAGAAAGAATATTACAGCGATGGAGTTTAATCTCGTTTGCTTGTGTATATTGTGAAGGTAAACGTAAGGCAAGCATGGAGAACTTGGAACAACCACAGGCAAAGAAGATGGCTACTGATGGTCCGGTCAATATAATGCCAATAGACTCCTCACCATCTGTTGTACAAGTGGAGCCAATGGCTCCAGTTCCCCCAAATGATCCTTTGGGAACACCTTCTGAAAAGACGCAGAATGATGGTGAATCTAACCATATAAGTGAGAAGGAAAAGGGTGACGATCCATCCATTAGAATGTCAGCAATTCTCAAACAGGTCCGGAATGATGAATTGAGCAGTGGCTGTCTCCTGGTGTCACTGTTTGAATTATTTGGTGAAGCTATTCTGCCATTCATCCCTGCTCCCGAAATGTCATTATTTTTGTAATCAAGTGCAGTTTTTAGGCCTACGTGATGAATAGAGTTTGAATTAAAGGAACATATCATGTCGAGTTCCTATGAAGTTTTTAGCGAAGATATGTAAATATTTTAACCAATGAAACCCTAGTTGTGGTCATTGGTAATCCCAGTTGCTGCAAGAGTTTGCACTATTTGCTTTGGTTAAAATTTGGACGATGTCTGGACTAAAGATGAAAATAAGGAATCACAAAATCCTTATACATTATGGAGTTAACTGTACGATAGAAACGAATGAGCTTAGGATTATAAATAAACGTAGCTGAAAAAGGCCATATTGTAACAAGGAGAGGAGACAATAGTTTCCTTGATTCACTATGCAAAGGTAATGGTACATATGATGGATTGGTAGTTAATAAGGTATATTAATTAGGATTCTAGTAATTAAAGTCAGAACATATATTCTGGAACACTCTTTGATCATTTTCAATTTTGTTACAAGTATAATTGATTCGATGTATATTTGGAGTTTTTTTTTTCTGTAAGGCAAGTGGATAAATTAATTAACAAAAATAAATTGCAACAAGATCAAAGAAAGTTACAGGTACTAGTATTGAATCTAGCTTAAGAACCAAATTAAGACTAGCTAAATAAGGGAATCATGAGATCTTAGGAGTGATCTAGGGAAAATAGGAAAGGGGTAACTTAAATTCTCCATCTAGTTCTCATTAAGCTGCTTAGTGAAATGTGTAGGTTATTGGCAAGGATGAATAACTTGATGTGCATGAGAATCTTGTGGTAGATTATTTCTTAGTCTCCGGTGGAAGCACCATGTAGTCTACTGTTTCTTTCTTGCCATACTATTTTTCAAGGTGGTGCATAAATTTGCTACTACTCCTACTACTTCTGTTACTTCTACTACTACTACTACTACTACTACTACTACTATTACGACTACGACTACGACTATTACTACTACTGCTACTGCTATCACTGCTACTGCTGCTGCTGCTGCTGCTATTACTACTACTGCTGTTGCTACTGCTCCTCCTCCTCCTGCTCTTGCTACTTCTACTACTACTACTACTACAAATGGAGAGGACCCCTGGTTTTGGTTTGATAACTGGTCTTCTCTCAGCCCTTTAATGCTACTACTACTACGATTACTACTACTACTACTACTACTACTAATAATAATAATAATAATCCCAAAACAAATGAAAAGAGATCAGGGTCGATAGTTGGAAAGGAACTGGATACCCCAAAAAAGGGGTAGTTATGGTCGAAATCGACTATAATAATAAATAAATAAATAATGATTATTGTTATTAAAATTCTAAATTTAGTTCAATTAGAGTTATTACACTATTATTTCAAGTTGGAAATGGAGAGGACACCTGGTTTTGGTTTGATAACTGGTCTCCTCTCAGCCCTTTAATTTTAAAATGTGAAATATCTTCTCTAGTTACAAGAATGCCAAATCATGCTAAAGCTTCCAAAATTATTGATAAGAGATCTTAGCTTGTCATTGACAGAGGTATGGATTAGATTAGTTCTATGCTTTCCCTCTTACTTATTGATAGGTGTTTAATTGATTATGAAATTATTTCATAACACTTGACGATTAATGATATAAAATTGCTTAAGATATTCACTTTAGTTTATATGTAGTTTAGGCACAATTCGGAAGTGATGAAGCTAAAGTGAGTCGAAAGCACGATATTTAGGTCATTTTTGGAAAATTAATTTGCACTTGTTTTCTTAGTGCGAGAAGAAGAAAATTAAAAGATAAGAAGAAGATATGAAATGCCAAGAAAGGAGATATATGTTGAAAATTCAAAGAAGATAAGGCATGAGATGGGACAGCCCCATGTACGTGAATCTAATGATGACTAATATGGCAGTACATAAGCCAGTAGCTGGAAGAGAAGCAAAACGATAGTGAAGCATCAAGAAAACACATAATAAGAAGCAAGCAAAAACGACACGACACAGCGACATAGCTACAAGATGTATAACATCTGCATAAAAAATGCAGATCATGTCTACGCTTCACCCAGATGTAAGGAAGCATTTTAGCTTAAAACACACAGTAGAATAGGAACTTCGTAGGTTATAGAAACAAAGGAAGGGCTTGAACAATAACATAGACCACAAATTAAATTGTCAAATCATGGAACAGTAGAGAAGGTAGTCGCATGAAATAGAGCTTACAAGAGAGAATAGAGGCTTGTAACAGAAGAGAGGGGTAGAGGCGCTATAGGGGTTTCGACTTGGATATTTAATGGGGGTTGAAGCAGTTTCTTGGGATAGATCCATGGAGGGCTAGACGTCCTAACTCCAGTTCAGAGGTGACATTGACGTTGACGACCCAAGTTAAGTGTATTTCTTTGTTTTAGTTGTTTCTTTCTCTCATTAGAAATTAATTGTGTTATCCTATGTTAATTGATTTGAGTTTTGTATATGGATAATCAAATCTTTGTTATTGTTCAGTTATTTGTGTATGAACCCATTAGATATTGTGAAAAGATAATTTTAATGTGTTTATTGAATCGTTTATCTGCAAACTCATTGCTAGAATTTCGAGATAATTCGTAATTGTTATGTTGAAATTCATGTGTAACGACTAATGATTTGTAATCATTAGGGATAACATAACCTAAGTTAAATGACGCATCGTATATGGTTGGTGCCTTGATGAATCAGTTTTCCTAATTCGTAATGCTACTACCTAATTAAATATAGAGATCGTATTCTAGGTTATTTGGTGGTTAGGTTTAATTAACGATCGTATCTTGATTAAACAAAATCTAAGGGAAAACTCAGGTTAATTATTAACCTATGATTAATAGTTGCTAGGAGAGGTTTGAGAATAACAAACCAATGGAATATGTTTAATTAGGGTGTAGGTCGAGATTGAACCAAAGAACCGAGTTCTTACCGAATTCTTCACTTTTATCATTTTTTTTGCATGTTTTCTTCAATTTGTTTTTATTAGTTACTTCCATTTTATTTTCTTCTTTCTAAAACTAAACACCCCCTGCTTAAACCTAAACACCAGTTAATTTCATTTCAACAACTTTAGACATACTCTTTGTCATATCGACCTAGACTCATCATTGTTATAGTAGTTGTCTAGTTATTTTATTTTGACTAGTGTTACGACGCATAGTCAATTTTGGCGTCGTTGCGTGAGAGTACAATGTTTTAGTTTTCGTTTGTAATTTTAATTGGTGTTTTGTATATATTTGTTCGTAATTGTTTTTTTTTCATTTATTTCGCGATCCTTTCATTTTTCTATTTCATGTTTGTGAATTTAAAAAAAAACATGGATAGAAGTCATTTATACTTTTAACTCTTATTCTCAATCCTATAACCAAGGTTGGACTGATTAACCTAACTTTGGTTATAGATGGGATAACCATCAGAATTACTTCTATAATAGTTTGCAAGACATACAACAATTTCTGTGTGGACCAAAAGCTTCTTATCAAAACTCAGGTACATCTTTGGAAGAATTGATGAATGTTGTAATTGCTAACAATCTTCAATTTCAACAGGGTATGTAGCAACTTCAACAGAATACCCAACAGTTCCAGTAGGAAACAAGGCATATAATGTCCAGAAACCAGAACTTGGCAAGCTAAATGAGTGAGATGGCAACAAGGATTGACTACTTAGAATCACAAATAGAAGAGGAGCAGCCATATTAACTTGAGGTATACCCAATGGACATTAGTGCGAAAATCTTACCGAGTGATAAGGAGCTTGAGAATTTGGAGAGCACTACTCAAGGAATTGCTTATGGAAGAAGTTGAGGAGTTTTAAGCAGAAAAGATACATCTTTTAGCTCGAACATAAAAATGAGTTCATAATTATGGTTGAGACTATCTTTACCTAGCAAGTTAGAGGTATTAAACGAAGAAGAAAAAGGAAAAAAGATGTTTGAAATATTTTCAGAGTGTATGAACCCAGTCGAGATTGAGAATATGAGGATAGAGAATAGGCTGAATGAGGATGATGATCAACTAAGGCCCTATCTGGAACAACCTCAAGTGGAAGTGACGCTAGCTGTAGTACTATAAGATCATAATTTTGTCACATAAGGAAAGTATAAAGTCGAGCTAGCGACTCTAAATCAAGGCGCTTCTTGGGAGGCAACTCAAGGGAAGTAAATTTATTTTCTTTACATTTTCGCATTACTTTTTATGGATGTGTTTTTCTTTGTCGGTTTATTTCTTGCTTGTTTTAAGTTTTCAACCAAAATGAGAGAAAGAATAAAACAAGCAAAACAAACATTTTCTCATTTCTTATTGCTCATAGGACTATCTAGTCATGATTAGAGTGTGAATTGATTAGAGAACTTCATAGCAACTTTAGCATGTACTTTTAATCTTGTGATTGGTCGATATGCATTATCTTTAGAAGAGTAGTGACTAGTGGTTGAAAAAGTCGGTAAGATTTTGAGCCTTATTTAACAGACACATTCATATCAATCTCATTGTCTTTTGATAATGTGTGGCCTTCATGACATGTACATCTTAATTTTGCCTTAAATTTCTATTCTAGATCACTTTTTTATCACGTGCATTAACATGGATATGATTATTCATTCTTTGCTTTTCCGAACTACATTAGCTAAAAGCCTACCCATTATATGGTTTTCCTTTTTGATAAGCCCCCTCGAGCTTTAATTGCCTTTTCTTTATGTATTAGCCACATTACATGCTTTAACCTAACCAAATGTCCTTCCCAAGCCTTGAAGCTAGTGGAACATTTGTAGATTGTTAAGTTTATGGATGTACAAAATTCTAAGTGTGGGGGTGTACATATGTGTGAGTTGGTTAATGTTGGAATGTTTTGTTATATCTTGTCATTGAAATTCCCATGTTAATGTAGTTTCTTTTAACATTAAAAAAAAGAAAGGAAAAGAAAGAAAGAAAAGAGAAAAGCATAAAAAAGGAAAAGAAAAGAAATTCAAAAGAAAGCAAAAAAAAGAATGAATTTTTTTATTTAAATAAATTTATCAAGGAGGAAATGCATATGAGTTTGCAAATTTATTCATAATTAATGCATCTTCTTAGAGTTGTAATGAATATGTTATTTGATTATGTTAAATATGAGGTAGATGTTGGCTTGAAAGGTTCACTCATGTGGTTTCAATGTATTGTTGGCATAAATTGTATGAGTGATTCCTTCAGATCGATATATGCTTCATGTAGTTTGTATGTGAGAGCTAAAATGAGTTGTGAAATATACGTGTTGCATTCGTCATAGCTAACGGTGCCAAGTTTTGATGAGTGTTAACTTGTGCATTTGATATCACATTGAGTGTTACTTTTGTTTCACTAGCTTTGATGACTTTCATACTACTTGATTTAAATACATCTCACCTTACCTTTGCCCACGTTAAAACCTTGAAAGGCCCTTTGATCCATGATTTTGCATGTGAATTTTAGTGGTGGAGAAATGAAATGATATGCAAAGTTGTGAATTGTCATGATCATGAACGGCGTTGAGTGTACCCGTAGATATATTTTAGTTAAATGCATTTTCTGAGTGTACCATTAGATTGCTCAGTTTTTGAAGATGATGAATGTTGATTGATCATAAAAGCTTGGAATGTTGACTTCTTGCTATGATTTTTAAAAGTCATTTATTTTTGTTTATGATTATATGTTATTGGAAAATTTGGGAAATGAGTAAATGTTGTTTTGGGGTCTATGAGCTTAATTTTGATGTTTTGCCTAAGGACGATTAAAAGCTAAGTGTGAGAGAAATTGATAGGTGTTTAATTGATTATGAAATTATACCATAACACTTAGCAATTAATGACATAAAATTGCTTAAGATACCCACTTTAGTCCATATGTGGTTTTAGGCACAATTCTGAAGTGATGGAGCTAAAGTGAGACGAAAGCACGATATTTGGGTCATTTTTTGAAGATTAATTTGCAGTCATTTTATTAAAGAAAGAAGAAGAAAATTAAAAGACAAGAAGAAGACATGAAAATGCTAAGAAACCCGATATATGTTGAAAATACAAAGAAGATGAAGGCATGAGATGGGACAACCCTATATACTTGAATTTAATGATGAACAATACGGTAGTGCATAAGTCAATAGCTGGAAGAGAAGCAAAACGACAGTGAAGCATAAAGAAGATGCACAACAAAAAGCAAGCAAAAATGACAAGACGCGCAACGCAAAATGCACAACTCCATGGCATCCAACGTCTGCGTGAAAAATGCATACATTGTCTACAATTTACGCCAACGTAGGGAAGCGTTTTAGTTTAAAACGCACAGTAGAATAAGACGTCCGTAGGTTATAGAAACAAAGGGAGGGGCGTGAACAGTAACATGGACCATAAATTAAATTGTCAAATCATAGAATAGTAGAGAAAGCAGTAGCATGAAATATAGCTTGCAAGAGAGAATAAAGGCTTACGATAGAAGAGAGGAGTGGAGGCGCCATAAAGGTTTCAGCTGGGACATTGAATGGGGGCTAAAGCATTTTCTTGGGATAGACCCATGGAGGGCTAGACATCCCGACACCGGTTTGAAAGTGAGATCGACACCGATGACCCAGCTAAGTGTATTTCTTTGTTTTAATTGTTTTTTTCTCTCATTAGCATTGATTGTGTTATTCTATGTTAATTGATTTGAGTTTTGTGTATGGATAATCGGATTTTCGTTATTGTTCAATTATTTGTGTATAAACCTATTGGGTATTGTGAAAAGTTGATTTTAATGTGGTCATTGAATCGTTTATTTGCAAACTCATTGCTAGAATTTTGATATAATTCGTAATTGTTATGTTGAAATTCATGTGTAGCGACTAATTATTTGTAATCATTAGGGATAACATGACCTATATTAAATGATGCATCGTATGTGGTTATTGCCTTGATTAATAGGTTTTCCTAATTCATAATGCTACTGCCTTATTAAATCTATAGATCGTATCCAAGGTTTTTTTATGGTTAGGTTTAATTAACGATCGTATCCTGATTAAACAAAACTTAAGGGAAAACTCGGGTTAATTATTAACCCACGATTAATAGTTGTAAGGAGGGTTTTGTTGGAGTTATGTGAATATAGTGCCCTAGAAAGCAAGTGTATTTACTTGTAAATTTATCTTCTTCAGTTACAATTTTGTAATGAAAATATTTATTATTAATAAAACAAAAGAGTGTTTGGTTTTTATGAGCATTATATATCTATTCATAAGGTACCAAGATTCTTTTGTAAGTAATATACGTATATATAGAGATCTATGGGAAACATGTATATTATAAGAATCTAAAATACTATATTCACAGTTGAATAATCAAGTTAGTCGCTTGATTATGGTTTAGACTGTAGTGTTGTGATTTATCTCCATGTAAGTAAAGGAGTTTTACTTGTTGGACCCCACACCCCACCCGTAGGTGTTTGGGGGTGATACCCTCGGCGTGTGTTTGCGGGTGATACTGCGACATCCAACCTTAATCAGTATTGTCCTCTTTGGTCTTGGGGAGTTTCTAGTACTCGAACCCAAGACCTCAAGGTTTTGTTATTTCTTGGGGTCCAACATTAAAAGGCGCCTTTTAATGTTAGACCCCACACCTTACCTGTAGGTGTTTAGGGGTGATACCTTCGACGTATGTTTGCGGGTGATACCGCGACATCCAACCTTAATCAGTATTGTCCTCTTTGGTCTTGGGGAGTTTCTAGCACTCGAACCCAAGACCTCAAGGTTTTG
>JANZLX010000009.1:4316972-4333407 GCA_025531955.1 Erythroxylum orinocense | reverse complement strand
TATTTGGTAATAAGCGAATTTTGGGTAAAAAGAGATATGATTATAGTGAATGATAAAATGTTTTCGAATGCGAATGCGATATGATCAAATATGAAAGATTAAATGGATTGAGGAATTGATGAATTTCAAGTTGGAAATTGAATTTACTCTGAATGTTGTGTGTAATTGAAAAAAAAATGAAGCGATATTAGTTAAGTTATGAATCGTTTTCGGATCGAGAGTTGGGCTCCGGAAACGGGTCCCAACAATAGACTAGGAGTCCGATTGAAGAGCATCTTGGTAAAAGCGTATGAGCTTAAGTTTTTAAAGCCAAGTATAGTGCCAAGGAGCTTGAGAATTTCTTATAGGTTATTTAGCAACAAAAAAGGTTTTTGATTTAAAAAAGATATCATTCACAATAATGTAAATGATAGATGATGCAAAGTTGAAGGATTTGAAGCTTTAATAACATCGATATGGGTAGACCTCTCATTAATACTTAAGATAAAATAAAAAAGGAGCTAATGGATAAATTCCTTCCCAACAACACTTAATGGCTTGTGAGGGAAGCTTTAAAGCTATTAAAGTAAGACAGTTTTATGCACGAGTATGTGAGAAAATTCACATCTTTGATATAATATGCAGAACATATCGAAAAAGGACAACTGTTTAAAACTTTATAAACGACTTACAAGGTTGTGCACCTAGAGCTTCATAGGTAAATTATGAAGGACCTCCCAAGCTCAATAATGGATATAGATGACTTAGTGGATCTTCAAATGTCACCTCCCATTAAAATTAACAATAATTTTAAGAAGAATGGTGGAACTCAAAATGGTTTAGAGAAAGGTAAGTGAAACTTATCACTGAAAGTTAAAAGATATCATCAAAATAGGATATTACCTATGTCATTTATGAAGGACTAGTTTTTATTCATAAATGCCCAAAGCAAAAGGTGGGTGAGGAGCAAATCAACTCCATGGTTGTGAAGAATCAAGGAAAAGAAAATAAGCACTCAATAGAAGAAATCTACATCAACAATTATGTTATACAGTATGCAATGTGCCTTATAAAGGATTGTCTAAGCAAAAGAAAAAGTAAATTTGACTTAGAAGAGAAATAGTACATAATTGATATGTTGATACAAAGTTTGACTAAAGAGTCTTCAAGGAAATCACTTTTAAAAGAGTGCGCACAAATTATTTTAATAACAATGTCGTATTTTTCTCGTAGGGGTGATTTGTCAAACCCTTAAATTTAAATTTCTACATCATGCAATTTTTGGTGAGCTTTGGTAGTTACTTGGCACTTAATTACTTTTATGAAATAAAGCAAAGACCCAAAGCAAAATGGGAATTTTTAATAAAAGCTTTAGTATAGGTGAACATTGGCATGCAATGATGCACATTAATGAAAATCTTATACAAGAGGCAATATTCGTATGTGAGACTCAATATGAAAGATGCAACTAAGTTATGCAATGTTCGAAGGTGCCTGGAGGAACTTAACTCCAACAAGGAGTTTGAAAGGTATGTAAGCATGTGAGGTTTATTAATACAATAACTTAGATTGTTACTACTGACAGAGCGCGTTGTAATGTTACACAAAATAAACTAAACCTACTACTATAGCAATGGTGAGTCTAGATCGATCCCACAGAGAGTGTTCAGTTAGCTTTTGAAATGAAAATAACTGGTGTTTAAGTTATAAGGGGTTTTGGTTTGGTTTTGAATAAAGAAAATAAACAAAGCTAAACTAACCAAAACAAATTAAAGAAAACATTTGAAAATGACGAAAGTGACGAATTCGTTAGGAGTCCGATTCTTTGGTGTAATCTTGGCCTACACCCAGTCGAACATACTTCGTTAATTTATTGTTCTCAAATCTCCCCTAGCAACTATTGTTCGTAGATTAACAACAAGCTCTGTTAATCTTGATTTTCTTTTCGGTCTTGTTTAATTAAGAGACGCTTGTTAATTAAACCTAGTCACCTAATAACCTAAGATACGATCTTTATATTTAATTGGACAACCACATTATGAATTAGGAAAACATACAAATTTAAGCAACCTTATATACTCGGGTCATTTAACCTAGGTTTTTTTATCCCTAATGATTACGAACCATTAGTCGCTACAAATGAATCTCAAATATAACGGTTACGGATTATATTGAAATTCTAACTATGAGTTCATTCACAAACAATCGAATAATAACTAGAATATAATCATTGATACACAAAACTCACACTACGAGAAAAATGGGGTTTAGTGACAGAATTTATCGACGAAATGGGAAGGTTTTTTATCGGTAAGCTAAGTTAGCGATGGAATTTACCAACCGAATAATTCGTCGGAGAAATGGTTGTAGGTAATAATTGGAGATGAAGTACAAATTTTTTGTCCCTAATTTACCGACGAATATTTTATGTTCCAACGCTATATTTAGTGACGGTAATTTTATGATGTCAGTAAATTTAGCGACGAAATGTTTGTTTTGGTCAGTAAATTTAGTAACGGATAAGGCTTCTCAATTAATAAATTTATCAATGGATTTATCAAATCCATCAGTTAATTCACGACTAATTATATTGACAGAACTTAGTAATCCATTGATAAATTCACTACATTTTACCGACAGATTTTGGTTTTCCGTAAATAAATTTATTGATACTATTTTTTAATTTTTCCCTGTATTTAATTTTATTTGATAATCTTATAATTGATATATAATTTATGCATTTATCAGTTATCTATTGATAGTATTTTGATTTGTTTCTACATTTAATTTGTTAAAATAGAAAGTTGATTGATGATATAAAGTAAAAGTTATCTTGATTGATAATAAAAAAAATTATTTTGTATAACAATAAACATTTAATTCATACAAAATGACTACAACTACGCTATTCATTTGGTGATTGTGGATGCTCTGAATGTTACGATGAGGTGATGCCTTTCCCATTCAACTCATCCACCTTATTACGAAGTTGGGCTATGTACTCCATCAACTGTTGCAACTAAGTTACCATTGCCTATACTGTGCTCCAAAGCTCATGGACTTCATTAGATGCGGACCGCCTACCACATGCTACTATACTGGATGTGGAGGATTGCAAAAAACAGGTATTCGCAAATGAACCTAAGTCGAATATCCTTCCATGAAGACCCCTACCACCCACTACATAAAGATAGGTTTAACTCTCATCAACATCTTTAGACTACTGAGACTATCGTTGAATGCTATCTTGTATTTGGCCCTATCAGAAAGCAATGTTTATGTTAATAAGTGATAATTATTAAGCATTAATATTAAAGCATAAATTTCATATACATTTAGTTCTCTACATCGGGTGTTGGTTACATCATCATGCTTCTTAGTGTGAGTGTGCAAAAGAGCTGACAGGGTGTAGGCTTCCTACCCATAGACTTTTCCTACATCATAATAAAATGTTATAAGTAAACTATAATTTACAAAATTTTGACAGAATTTTCTCTATTTTTATGATATTTACCCCTTATTGAACAAAGAAAGTAACTCAACAACACAGCTATATATGGCACCAGACATTTATAACATTATCATTCTTCATAATACATATACTTTCATTCCAAAATTCACACATCAAATTAAATTGAAATACATCAACGTAAAAAATCAAAATATAAGGGTAAAGTGTAGATAATTACAAGTTTCTCTACATACTTATGTTGGGTAATAGATCCTCCAGTGTGTACGGGAAGACTCTCTCCACTTGGTCCTCCATATCTGTTGGTAGAATTACACTCTAAATTGGACATTGCCTTGGGTGATGTCCAATACTGCTACCACCGACTCCACACTTTTTCAAAAATATAAGGAGATCATACACCAGTCTTGTATTTCGCACTAATAAAGTCTTTCTAACTTGTACGATCTCGTCTCTCCTATACTTTATAAATAACAATGTCAAATTCAGAAACCCAAAAAAATTCTTTGTAAAAAAAGGAAAAAATACGATAAGTGCTTATAACCTACAATATTTATCTAATTAATGTATAAAAATTAATTAAAAAAATACAAAATATATTTTTTGTACCTCAAACTCTTGATAATAAAAATCCTTTGTCGCTTAAGAGATATTCTTCCATATATAATCCTCAAGATCAATCTTCTCATTGAATTTGGATGTTATGTTTCTTGAGCACAGTCTAGACGGGATCAACTTAATATAAAAATAATTTTATATCACGTTTAAATTTAAACCTATAACTTAATTATAAACATTTGGTGTTTTATGTATTTTCACTTACAGATTGTTGATAATTATGATGTAAGTTCTTCCATTAACTCCCTTAGCCCCAAGCTAGAGGTCGACTCCTTCATCGACATCATTTACCCCTGATATCTCTGTCAATATAGGGGTGGTAGATGGTATAACAGTAGGAACGGAAGGTGATGCCCCACCTACAAGTGTAATAGCTAGAGGTACAACATCTGATTTTATTACAACTGCAGAATGTGATGCTTCACCTGGAAAGTAACTAGCTCTAAATCATGGTCTGAACCTTGCTCGCATCATATCCTATTTTCTCTTTGATGGCATATTTTAACCTAAAATTCATATTTTATTGAATATTCTAGAAATATAACAATTTCAATTCAATATATAACAATACATTGTTGTTTCAATAATTGATTTGTTGAATATAATATTTTATTACAAACATAAATTAATCGTTATCAACACTTAATTAGAAATCAAAATCATCGTTATCTTCTTTTTCTGAAGAATTAGAATCAAACTCAAGCTCCTCTTCAGATCTCTCGCCCTCTTCATCCTCTCCAGATGAAATTTCAACATATTCATTAGTTGGATCGTTCAAAGATTCATTCTTGTCATATGTAACAAATGCAGTTACTTCATAAACATCGTCCTGAAACACTTCACTTTCAATTCTCTATTCTCCTTTTCTATGTGATTCAAAAACACCTCTAGGTTTAACTTTACAAACAACCAACCAATCTGACTTATCTCGTTGTAAGCTGGGAAAAGGGAAATAATACACCTAGATCACTTGCATCCCAACACGAAAGGTTCAAATTGTTTAAATCCTCTTCACTAGTTGATTTCAACTAGATTGTATCGACTATGCATTTTTGTACTAACATTAGGAGTTGGATCAAACCTGTCACACTTAAATATCACACTTTGCTTTATTGGAAATGCAGGATACTCAATTTCAAGTACCTCAATAATTTTACCATAGTAATCCATCAAATCTCCCTGTATGCAAACTCCACTATTTACTGTTGCTATACTATGACCATGATATTCTGTATGATATATGCATTCATTAACAAAATACACCAGATACGATTTAACAGTTCGCAAAGGCCCTTTCGCAAGATTACATATGAATTTGTTCTCTATTGGATTTTCTAAGGCCTACACAAAAGAAATTATCATAGTAAATAGTATAATGTTATTTGAACACTTTAATCTTATATTCAACCAATTCAATAACTGTAAGTGAAAACTTATATATTTCTCGAATTATCGAGGAAAGTGTCTTCCAACTTCTTTATTGATATCATCCTGCATTTTCTCGGGCATTAGCTCGCGTAACCATTTCTCCTATAATCTAAAAACATTATTATGTATTTCAGTTATGAATAAGACTAAATTTCAAAACCTAAATAATCGATTTCAACTTACAACACTAAGGATTCAACCTCTTGACAGTTCAATAAAATGTAACCATGGGTAGCCTCTATTTCTTCCTCTATTAACATTCTTTTTGTTAAATGTCCATATGTTTGTCCAGGATATGTGAAGATGGATAAGTTACCATCAGCATCACCTGTTCCTCCCCTATCGTCATTGCGAGGAACTTTTATTTCTCTTGTGTACACATGCGACTCAAAATAATGTGAACAAAATGTACTTGCTTCCTTCACTAAATAAGCATTACATATCGAACCTTCAACTGTAGCCTTGTTTTTGACATTTTTTGTAAGTGATGCAAATACCTATATTAGCGAATAAGGTTATTACAATTTTGTTATTAAAACATGTTATTACTTCAATTTAAATATTTACTATAATTACCTCTCAAACGGATACATCCATCGATATTAAATTGAATCAGCAAGTTTAGCCTTATATGCTAAATGCACAAGTAGATGCTACATATGGTCAACGAAGCTTGAAGGGAAAATCCCTTCTAATTTGCACATAATTATTGGAATTTTCCTTTCTAGTTTTTCCATTTTAGCCAACTTTATTTCAGATGATGTTAAGATTTTGAAAAACAAACTTAATTCTGTTATAACTTCCTAAACCTTATTCGATAACAACTCCCAAAATGCAATTGGAATTAGCCTTTACATAAACACATAACAATCATGACTTTTCATCCCAAATAATTTGTACTTCCTTATATCCACACACCTTGCAAGTTTGAAACATAACTATTGAGAAACTTTAAACTTTTCAAACATTCACACAAAATTTCCTTTTGTTTTTTGTCCAAAATGTAACATGCTTTCAGATATTTACCAGTGCGAAGATCTTTATCTAACTTATTCCTTCTACAAAAAAAAGTTTCAAATCAGCTTGTGATTTTGCATTGTCCTCCCTTCATTGTTCATTATGGTATTGAACAAATTGTCAAAAATATTTTTTTCAATATACATCACATCTAGATTATGACTTATCAAATTAGTTTTCCAATATAGCAAATCCCAAAAGATGATTCGTTTTCTCTAACCAAAGTTTTTACTAATGTTTGCATCAACTTCGTCTGTTTCAAATTATGTAACTTTTAGCAACCCTAATTCATCAATCTCCTGCAATATCTCTTCACCAGCTTTGTGAGGGGGAGGAGGTGTTCATACCATCCTATTTTTAATGAACTTTTGTTTATTGTGTCTAAATGGATGCTCTGGAGGAAGAAATTTCCTATAGTTGTCAAACTAACATGTTTTGCCCTGTTTGGAAGATAAACACATCAAAATCATTGCCACAATAAGGACAAGCCAATTTTCCTATTGTACTCCATCCAAACAACATATCATATGCAAAAAAATCACTAATAGCCCAAATCAAAGCTACTCTCAACACAAAATTTTGTTTTTGAGACACATTATATGTCTCCACACCATATTCCCAAAGATGCTGCAATTCAGATATCATTGGTTGTAAGAATACATCAATTTTATGCTTTGGATTTGTAAGCCCTGGCACAATCACTATCAAGAACATATATGCCTCATTTATACACATCCATGGAGGCAAATTATAGGGTTATTGTGATTGGTCATGATGAATATTATTGGTCGAATAGACAAAAAGGTTGGAATCCATTCATCGGCAACCCTAACCTAACATTTTGACTTTCAGTTGCAAACTTATAATGGGTGTTATTAAAATGTTTCTATACCAGTGCATCTGATGGATGACTCATTATTCCATCTTCTTATAAGTGTTTATTATGCCATCTCATGTGAGATGCAGTAACATCAGAAGCATATAGTCTTTGAAGTCTCAGAGTTAGTAGGAAATAATACATCCACTTCTAGGTTACTAATTTCTATTTCATAGAACGCTTTCTAAGCTTAAACCTAGATTGACCACAAAATTTGCACTCTTGTAATTCCACATCATTTTCCCAATACAACATACATCTTAATTTGCAATAATCAATTTTTTCAACAAGCAAACCATGACCCCCAATAAATTTCTTCATATTGTAAAAACTATCAACCATTGTATGATCAGAGGGCAATGATTTATTATACCATCCAAGAATTTTATCAAAACTACAATTAGAAATATGCCCTTTAGACTTTATGTTCAATATCTGAGAAATTGAAGACAATTGAGTCATTGTCTAATAATTTGGTAATAATTCTTGGTTAGCTGAATGTAGTAAGTCAAAAAATTGTTTTCCATATAGGTTTGGTTCTTTTTCAAGATTTTCTATATTTTACTGAAAGGTATAACCGGCTACATTATAAACCATTTATATGTAAGGATTTTCAGTTTCACCACATTATTTGTTCTAAATCCAATCCCCCCTTCAAACTCATCCACATTTACTGACGAGTTCACTTCATTACCCCTTGAGGTGCTACAAATCAATGGCTCTTCATGTCATGTCCACTCAAAATAATTTGGAACAAACCTTTTTCTTAGCAAATGGCCATTCACTTCATCAATATAAAGGAAACGAATATGCTTACACTTTTTACATGGACATATGATCTTTGGGCCATCCATATATGCAGGTTGAGAACATGCATAATGAATAAAAGCTTTAACTCCCTCAACAAACTCATGATTAATGAAACCATCAGGTTTTAATCGTCTATACATCTAAGATCTATCAACATTACTCATTTATGCAAAACTGTTAATTTAAAAATGTGATTTCGTAGTTATTATCCTTCATGTTCCTTAAGTTTACATAACATTTAAACTTTACACAACATACCCAAGTATTAATCAATTGAATTAATCACCTATAATTGATTTCAATACTATAATACGTGGCATTGTTTACACATGTGAACCAAGAAAGCAAGTTCTAGCTGTGACTCTTAGGTTCGTAAAATTTTTCACCAATAAGCCTCACAAGAGTTACATCACAGGTTTCCCACCTATTTGTCATCGTAGGGGTTTACTATGAAAAGAACTATCATGTCTATTAAACTTATGAGTTTCTTGTGTTAATACTAATTTTGAATTAATCACATTGAAGTTGAAGTATTTATTTTTGAATTAATTACCTAAATTTGATTTTAATACTATGGTAAGTGGCATTGTTTCCACTTGTGAATCAAGAAAGCAAGTTCTCATTGTGACTCTTAGGCTCATGGAATTTTTCACTGATAAGCCTCACGGGAGCTGCATCACAGGTTTCCAGCCTATATACCGTCTTAGGGGTTTATTATGCCTCAACTCATCTATAAGATCTCAAACTCATTCCACATACAATAAATAATTAGACTATTGAAGAAGAACATAAAAACTCATAAATGATTATAAGAATATTCTAAACAACAACACAAAATCAAGGCCTCCTTTGTATTCACACAAAACCCAAATGCATCATAATCATATTATTAAAGCGATACATATGGTAGACATTAGTTGGATGACTTACCTGGATGGACGGACAACTACAGACTACAAAGAAGAAGGATGAGCGACACTCTTCAACACAATATAGGGCCTGCGAAAAAGAATATTTCGTATTTAATATAATACACTTGTTCAATAGTTTTGTTATATTTTTAATATATTAAAGCAAGCAGATCAAAAAATAAGGCAATTTGAGTTTTGATATATAATGCAATACAGAGAAAATCTATTATTTAAGTTAAAATATAAACATATGATGCTAAGTAGTTAACTGTTGGGAATACACCATGGTTTGAAGAGGAATGCAAGAGTATATGAGATAAAACAAAGACATCCTGAACATCAATATAAGAATTTCAAATCCATCAAGCTCTTTGGCCAAATATAGCAAAGTCATTAAAAGTAACATCATTACTAATCATAAATCTTGGAGCTCTATCCTTTTTCATATACCGTGATATATACCTTTTTAATCTAACAATATACTAAAAAAATACGCACTTTATCGCTTTAGGCTCCAATTTGCAATCATTGACATAAGCATACGTAGGGAATTCAAATATCCTTAAGTTAGAATATTAATAAGGAGTATCATACCAAATCTCTTGAGGAGTCTTAAAATTTACTGCAATTGATGGAGATATATTCACCAAATAAGTAACAATGTTAATAACTTTAACCCAAAATTGCTTTGGAAGACCAATATTTAACCACTGTATGAGTATTTAGTTTATCCATTTTATACTATATTTTATTGTGGCATATGACATACAATGTAGTGCCTCACTATACCTTCCTTCTTATAAAACTCATGTCTATTGCAAAATTTCAAGTCATTTTTCCTTTTGATTGTCTTAACTTATCTTCCAATATGTTTTCAAACGTTGTCTTCCACTTTTTAAACTTTTCAAATACTTCATCCTTTAATTTTATAAAATGCAGTTTGTACTTTTCTTAAGTAATCATCAATGAATATGATAAAATAACTGCATCCTTTATGGGATTGAATAGGAGCTGGACCTTATAAAATTAAGTCAATATAATTAAGAATACAAGTTGAGTTACGCATGCCAAAACTATATTTTAACCTGTGCTACTTTCTTAGGACACAAGACCAATGTAAATTCATCTTTTTAGCCACAACTCCATCCAACAATAATTTTTCGCTCAAAATCTCAAGTCTTTACTCACTTATGCAACTCAATCGATGATGCCACAACTCTGTTTATAGCGATCGATTCTAGTACTATCCTACTTATGAAGACATACATTCTATACTATAATTTTCCTTTGATTATACTTATGATGTCTTTTATCACTTTTAGTTGCTTATCACCATCAGAAAACTTATATATCAAGAGTACCTAAGGAAATCCATTTCTTTTGAAGCTCAGGAATATAAAAGACATCTAATGTTCTAATAATCCCATCATACATTTGGAATTATACCCAATCACTACCTTTAATAAAATACCCTCCGTTACCATCCAATATGATAGTACTATTCCATTGTTTGAAAGGATAGAACTAATCCTTGTTAAACGTCATATAACAAGATGTTATCTATCACACATGCACAATCAAAATTACTAACTATCAAATAATTATTGTCTCTTCCATCCTCTTTATCAAAATTCACTTGCATTACAATAAAACTCACTTTTCTGTTTATCTCCCTTTTCTCGTTTTCCTTCTCCCGCTATAGATAATCCCTTTTAAAGTTCCTATTCTCTTTATAGTTAAAGAATCAAAGAATTATCCAATGATTTATAAAGTGACTTATTTTTATTTTTAGTATCATTTTCCTTGCTCCTACATCTATTGATGACCAAACCTAAATCTGATCCATTTTCATGTATATCAAAGATATTTTTCTTTAATTATTTAGATTTCAGAGCATCCTTCACACCATTAGTATAAGTAATCTTTCTCCTATATAATATAGTATCAACAAAATTTACATATTAACTAGAGATTGTTTCTGTACATTGCACATGATTCACGAGATATTTAGACATTTAAAATAAGGAGAAAACCATTAATGAGACCACTCAGAACTTTTGTTGAACACTTCAGAGGCATGACAGATTCATCCCAAATAACCTAAGAAAATTATGTCTTTTTCCTTCCTCAATGTTTTCCAGAACATTGCAAAGAGAATTACACCACAGACAATCCAAACAAATGCGAAAACACCATAAAAACTCCTAGGTTCGTGCAACATTCGAACATATATACCAACAATGTGTATACAAAAAATCATAGAGAACAAATGCTGAATGATTACCTCCGTCGAAGGACATAAGGATAGTGGCCGGAGAAGACAGAGGCACACAAACGCTGATGAGGAGAAGAGGAATCGACGACAAACAAACAGAAGAGAGTAAAACAACGAAAACAAAAATGTAGGGGAGAGGGAGGGGGACTTCAGGTAGGTTAAATGTATAGGAAAACAATGTTGTTTTCCTACACATTTAACCTACCCAAAGTCCATGTCATTTTCTTACACATTTAACCTACCCGAAGTCGCCGTTTTCGTTTTATTAAAAACGTTGAAGCTGAAGGAAATGATGACGTTTACCTCTAAATTTTATCAGCCAAATTTACCAATGGAATTATATTCGGTCGGTAAATACAAAACTTATTTATTCTGCCAGACATTCCTGCCTTCTTTACCAACAAGAATTTTCCACCATTGCTATATTCCGTCAAAAAATTTGCTAAGATAATTTTCCTCCAGATTCACCGACGAATATTTTTCCTGTGGCAAAATGAAATTTTTTCGACAGAAAATGATTTTCCATCAGTAATTTGGTACGAATTTATTTCCATCGCTAATTTTCCATCTCTAGTTACAAATTTTCTTGTAATGTCAAATCCATTCATATAGGATATCACAATCAATTCCTAAAGAGAGAAAGAACAACAAAAACAATGGAAGAAATGCTTAATAGAGTTGTTGGCATCGATGTCACCTTTAAACCAATGTTGAGAAGCTAGCTCTCTATAGGTCTCTAACATTATGGAGCTTTGCCCCTTCTTCTTGTCTTCTCTCGAAGTCTCCCTCTCTTTCCAGCCAAAAACACCAAACTTTTCATATCCTTCGGTCGTCACCAATATGTTACTTTTATATGAAAAATGTAGGGTTTAATGGACAACTAACACTTCTCACAATGGTGACACACCTTGGTATGGGCGTGAGACCACTCTCACGCCCATTCAGTCCCTTACACAACTGTGAGACTGCTCACAGCTGTGATGTTTTTCAAGATGGTTGTGAGCTGCCAAATGCTTTTCATCTTAATATTTGTTGTCTTCTTCTTGCCCTAATCCTCTTCTTCTTGTTCCATGAAGACAAGTGAGCGTGATTCTTCGAAAAATGGCCCAAATATAGTTCTTTTGATTCACTTTAACTCCTTCACTTTTGAATTGTGCCTAAAATCAAATATAAACTAAAGTGAGTATCCTAAGCATTTTTATAACAATAATCACTAAGTGTTATGGAATAAATTCATAATCAATTAAGCACATATCAATTACCTTAGGTCATAGAGCAATGTGACTACATCGTGGATTTCTTTAGATTAACTATGCTCAAAGATGGCTTAAGATGGTTAAATAGAGTGAATCAAGGCATTTTTCTTTAAGATGCGATGGCGAGATGATATAAGGGAAGAACATGCAAATAGTGACCTAAGCAAGTAAGAGCAATACCTAACAAATTATAAGCACTTTCACAAGTTGTGGAAAAGTAGGTTAGATGACTTGATGATGGATTGACATCATCTAAACACCTATCGTATATGCACAAGAGGAGTTAGTGGTCTAAAGTAGATAACTTTTTACTAACTTGGTGGAGTTAATAAAAGAAGTGACAACTCTTTACTAATTCCCGTAAGTAGTTTTAAAAAAAATGAATAAGATATTTTTATTTACAATAGCCCAGCTATTACACTTGTAAGGCCCTAACATATACCCTAGAAGTATTATAGCATGTCTAGGGTGTATTAAGAAGTGAACATAAAAAATTAAATGCATCTAAGCATAGTCAAAGATGTAATGGTACTTAATAAATTGGTAATTTATTCATTTTGGCATAAACATACATACTTAGACGTGAAATATGGATTAGAATGAAAATAATTGATGAGATTATATGCCAATATGGGAATTAAAGGAAGAAGAAGGACTTACTGTGCAATTTTCCTAAAATCAACATATGGACCAATAGAATTAATGCATGTGTGTCATGAAATGGAAATGTAAGAAAGGAGAGAATAAAAAGAGCATTTATCGTTTTGAATGCCAAATTTTGCTCTTCTCATTTTCTCTCCATTTCATCTTCTTCATTACACCATTTTGTATGTAAGGAATCAAGCTGATCCTTGGTGGAAATCAAGGTAAAAGTTAGTGTTTTTTCTCTTGTTCTTTATCTTTTCTTGCTTTTCTTATGAAGAGCTAGAATTGCAAGGTTGGAATTGATATGAGATATGAATTTGTGGTGTTTCTAGTTAGCGAATCAAGCAAAACTAAAGGATAAGAGAAGGAAAAGTACTATAAGAGCTAGTTGGCCAATTTCTAGTTTTGGGATTACACTTAGTTTAATTTTTGTTTGTGTATGTTTAAATGGATACAAAGATTCATTTGGATATGGAATGGTTGCTGGAATGGTGTCTTGGTGTTACTTTTCATAAAATTGGTTGAATATGACAAGAGAGTAATGTGTAGTGGAATTCTGCTTTAGGTTCGTTTAAACCAGTCCTATTTTTTTGGCCATAACTCAACCTACAAACCTCTAAATTTGGTGCTTTCAATTGGAGATGAAACTTAAGACATAGCACTAAAAATATCTAGGAGAGACCCTGATCTAATCTAGATGAATGACATTGGAATTTGAGATTGAAAATGGTGTCCTGATGCTGCCCCTATGTTGGAGCAGATTGTGGTTTCTGGTGCATGTTTCATGATTTAGAAGTTCAAATAGCCTAATTTTTTATGCTATGGAAAATAGAGACATAAGGGAACACAAGCTTAGAATACCTCAATACCCAATTTGAAATTTTGCTTTGTGAAAATTATGTAACAAGTGTAGATATGAATTTTAGGCAGGGGAGACGACGAGAAGGAAATTGCACTATTTTGAGTTTATTTTTGTTTTCAATTTTTACCGAATCATATCCGAATCTTTTTGGATGCTTATGAAACTTTTCAAACACTAAGAAATAAATGAAATATTACCTACCATATATGAAGTGGGTGATTAAACGTTGAAACTTAAGATTGATCATAATGTATGCTAAAGGAAATTTACATGTATATAGATGATTTATATGCATATTTATTGCTTATATGTGTATAGTATGATTATACAAGTGTAATTTTGATGCCCTTCTAATGGTGATAAGTTATGACTTGTATGTATGAGCACAAATATAGATTTTAACAAATAAATTATGAAATTGGCAAATGGTGAAAGGAAAATGTCACAACATCTGCTTTATTGTCTTGGTGGTGAACAGATAGGCATGCCTATAGGGTTATAGTATAGCTGCTACAGTTTGACACCAATGGTGTCTTCATTTTGAGACTATAGCGTCTCTACAGTTTGATGCCTTGGGTATCTATAGTTTGACACTTTCGGGTATCTATAGTTTGATATCTTTGGATATCTACAGTTCTCATTATCCACACCCACAGAAATGTGCAGACCTAACACAAAAAGTAAATTAAATAGTTATAAATAAGAAATACAACATGACAACATAAATAATTGGTATTGATTGTATTAATGATTTGTAATGATGAATAGTTGTATTGATAATTTGTATTAATGTGTGATGAATATCAATTTTTGGCTTATAAATGTGAATTTAAGGTATATGAATAATACATTAAAGCATATTTGCATTATATACCTTGATTAACTTTGCCATCACTATTTATAAATTATATGATATTTATGAATATATGTGCTTAGCGAATGATTGCTGTGAGTGGTCACCTAAACTAAGTGTTTCCGCACTAAGCTTTCAAGCTTAGCACAAGTGTCAATTCTTGTAGGTCCAAGTAATACGAGTGAGGTACAGGGATCATCTACAGGGATCAAGGCCAACTGTTAGTAGTAAATGTACTTTTAGGTTGTATCTTTTTGGTTAAAGATGATTGTATATGTAACAGTTTGTAACTAAAAATTTAAGTTATATGTAATATTTCTTTTGGATTATCATGTAAATGTCAAAGATATAATGCTCCTCTTAAATTATAAAAGTGATATGACATTTTGTAATATGTATATGTACAGCATTAAATAGACAAATGTGTGATGATACTCCCTATAAATGAATAGAAATGCATGTCATGATTACTTGTACAGGAATTTTGCATGTATGTAGGTGGCTGCAGGTTCCGTATAGGGGGTGTTACAACACTTGATACAAAAGTACATAAATAATCAATAATAATATAATTGACTAACTAGGTGCTAATGGAGGTAACTAAACTAAACATAGACATGTAGCAGAAAATTACAAGGGATGCTCAAGCATACCATAATTCATAACTTCCATCTAGTCTTCATAGAAGGGTTTACAAGTTTTTAGCTTTCCTGGCCAATAATGCAGATCTAAGCCAAATAATGATCTTGTTAGCTATTTTGTATTTATCCTCCTCTACTTGCTTGTACAACTTGCAGTTTTGCTCTCTCCATATCATATATATGGTAGTAATGAAAGCATCTTTAATTAGGATAGAATTCTCCTTTCTAAGTTCAAAGTGAATGATGCCCCATCTCAATTTAGACTCCCATTCATAAGTTTGGTTTACTACTTCAAACAATTGAAGGATTCAACTCTAGGTAGCTTTAGAAAAATCACAAGCAAAGAATACGTGGTTTCTGTTTTCATCAGCATTGTGGCAAAGAACACAAATGGTATCAAATGAGTTGAACCATCTACATTTGCTCCTAAACTTATCTTTTATGGCTAACCAGGGAATTATGGAAGCTTTGGGATTCATAGAGTTCTTCCATATTAGATTGTACTTGGGACCACTCTTAGACCATTTCTGAATATTCTGTGGCAAGACTCATTAGTCAACTTTCCTTGTGAATTAGGGGTCCAACAAATAGAATCAGATAGTCTAGCATCCCCCAGGCTTGGCAGGTACTCCAGCAGACATGAAAAGCCTCTAATTCATTCCCCCTCTTGAGCTAGATTTGCCACTTTAGCTTCCAAAGGCAATCTCTGTTAGGAACCCTCTATAGAGGTTGTGTGTATTGATGGTATATCAGTATAGGAAAACAGAAAATGCTGGAGACTTGCTCCCCCTCCT
>JANZLX010000009.1:4301327-4316872 GCA_025531955.1 Erythroxylum orinocense | reverse complement strand
CCGTGATAGCTTAAGCTCATTTTCAAGAGGACTTTATCCAATTTGATCATAGTTTGAACTTTGTTTGCTTTAAAATTTCCAAAATCCAAAAATTATACTTTTTATACAATTTTCTTTGATTTTAGTTAATTTACTCAATTTTGATCAACTTGTAAACCCCTCCTTCTTTTATCAACTTTAATTGCATTTTTGACTTATAGGCTAGCTTAAACCTTTTTCTTCGGTTTCGATTTAGAGAGACGACCCGAGGTTACAACCTATCCTGCAATCTTGGAATTTATTTTTTTTAACCAGTTTCCAAGGATCGATTTTAAGATCGAAATGATAGAGCCGCGATCAAATTGGCATCGTTGCCGGGGAACCAGGAAATTGGTTTTCCATAGGTTAGCCAAAGTCATTTTTACTTGTCGTTGATAATAGGAACCTAGTTTTAACATTTTATTTTTAATAGTTTGAATTTTATACTTGTCGATAGTATAGGTTTAATTTCCTTTACACAAGCATACTTTCATACTTTTATTTCACATTTAGCAAACTTTACACACATTCATACATACATTCATACTCGCATACACTCGCATCCATCACATATCACTTTTTGCTTGATTGTGTGTATTTGTGAGACAATTTTGCTATAGCTTCAAATTTTTGCCTTTGTGAATTGCTCTTGTGCACGCCCAGAAAACTCAGGCTTGTTCATTTCCAACCCGAGATAGAAAGACATCTTAGGAAGCTTAGGAGAGAAAGGAAAGAACAAGAGAGACTTAGAACAGAAGAGCAAGAAGAGAACATGACAGAACACCCGAACTTTCCTGTTAACCAACCTAGGAATGGAGATCATGGATTAAAAGGTGAGCAGGAAAGAGTAGGCGATAATAATGGAAACTATAGACGTAGGATGATTAGGTAAGCCACTACATCAGATGTCAATTATGATCCCTTTACGGCGATTTGCCCTAACTTCGATGTGAACTTAAAAGTCAAAGGTTTGCTGATAAACTCCATCCTCAAATTTCACGGTTTGGTAGGAGAGGATCCTTATATGCACCTACAAGCGCTGTCAATGATTTGTCAAAGTATGAAACCAGTAGGAGCACATTTGGATCAAGTTCTCTGGAAGGTTTTTCACCTATCGCTAGAAGGAAAAGCATGGGAGTAGTACATGAGCCTCCTGAGGCATGTGGCTAATGCCTACCATAGCTGGGCCAACTTGCAAAACCCCCTTCTTTTATTAACTTTAATTGCATTTTTGACTTACAGGCTAGCTTTAAATCTTTTTCGTCGGTTCCAAGAAGTGAGACGACCCGAGATTACAGCTTATATTGCAATCTTGGAAATTATTATTATCTTTTGATCGGTTTCCATGGATCGATTTTAAGATCGAACAACGAGCCACGATCACTAATCCATCCCTTCTCAATCATTTAGATATATTTTAAAAAAAATGAAGTAAAGATGATCATACATTCTCCAGATTCTACTGAGAAAAACTGTTTAAAAAGACTTTTCTTCGTTCATTACATAAAGCATTAAGCATAATTGGAAGGACCTATAAATGCCATTTCAATTCATTTAACTAAAACCCTCGTGACAATGGGTTAGCTCCGACTAGGTTTCGCTCAGATCTAATCCCGAATAAGTGTCAAGTAAACGTTGATCTGTTAAGTATTAAGTTAGTGCTGATATGTTAAATACCAGGTCAGTGCTAATTTGAAAAAGTTTAATTTTTTATAGCCTTTAATGTTAAGTCATTTTTTACGTGGTAACATTTTATCTATTTTAAAAATATATATATATAATTTTCATTTATTTATAAATATAAGATCCACCTTATTATAATTTATTCATTTATTTGTTTATATATTTGGCCTTGTTTGGTAAACAATTTATCAGAAAAGTTTTAGCTGATTGAAAAATGTTAATTGTTTAACTATGTCAAACAATTGATGGATATGCTTGATAATCAACTGATTGAGTTGACTGATTAAACTCAATCAGTTAATTTTAAAAAACTTCTATATATAAACGTTTTGGTGTAGATTATATCCTTTAACTTTGAATCCAAAATTTTCAATCAAAAAATCTATCTTCTTCATTTTTGCCTTTCTCTGTTTGTTCTCGGTCCCAAAAAAGCCACCACATACCTTATTGCCTCTCTTTTAATAAACGCTTCAGTTCATTATGACTCTCATAAATTGAATACAACTTTCATGTAATTATTAGTACCTGAAGATTTCTTTTTTTTGCAATAATTATTAATATTGGCTTATTGTAGGTATCTATCTTTAATTTAAGATTGAGAAAGGAAAAAAAGAAATTTTTATTTTTATTTTTATTATTTTTATTTTTATTTTTATTGTTGTTGTTGTTATATGTTTTATATTTTTAATAGATTTATAAACTTAACTTTTGTAAAATTAAATATCTAGAATTTAAATAATTATTAAAATATAATATTTATATCATTAAAAAAAATTTAAGTCATACCCTTATAAATTATTTTACACATAAATAGTTAATACTAAACAACTAATTTTATCAAATAATTTTAATGAATAACTTGCGTTATTCGTTAGTTAAACCAACTGATATAATCTGCCAACTAAATTGTCAAACAAAGCTTATATATCTGTGACCTTGATGCTTGAAAAGGAGAGACCCTTCAAATGTCATTGCATCCTTGCTTGGTCAGTGGCTCTGTAGATTTTACTACTACTTGGTCTTGATCACGTAGTGTAAAACATTAGGTTTTAGAGCTACGGTGGTGGTTATAATCATGGCAAGTCTAGAATCTTGGAGGAAGAGTTGATGTCTCGAGCTCTCAACTTGTTCAAAATGTATCTATCTATGGACTTTTACTTGTTCTTCATTAAAGTAAGGTGAGTGAGTGGGAACCACGGATATGGATACCGTTCCATACCGACCAAAAATTGAAACGGTATTCATTCCATTGAGACCGACCTCAAACACTGGTTGGTACCAGTTTTTTTCATTTGATACTAGCTAGTACCGACAATACTAGGACATACCGGCCGATACCCTGAATTTTGGAAAGGTGAAGGAACAATTTGCAAATATTAAAAATTTAACCTTAAAAAATCACACCCCCTCCCCCTACTCTGAGCTCTCAGCCTCTCACTCTTGTACTCTCACCCTCCCCTCTCAGCGCCGTCGCCGTTTCCCCCATCTCTGTCTTCTCTCCTCCTCGGTCTCCGTCTCTCCTCCTTCCCTCATCCTCCTTGGCTCCTCCTTAGCATCCCCTGAAGATGCCACCATCTTCAACCTTCCTCCACGGGGACTCGAAGATGCCACCGTTACACCGTACCACGTCGTCGCCAGTCACCCCTGAACGTCTGAAGGAGGAGAGAAGGTTGCAGCTCGGGCTCATCTATAAGGGAAGCCACCGAATGACTCTGACTCATCACCCAACCTAAAGACCTGAAGCAAGTGATTTGGTTTTAGGTGTGTTTTTTTCTTCTGTTTTCAAAATTTTCTTACTTAATTGCAATTTTTATCGTGTTAGATTGGAATTTTTATTGAATTTGTGAATGTTGGATGATAGATTTGGGAATTGGTTGGATGTTGGAAGTTGGTTTTGTGATGTGCAATTTGTGTGTATCTGAATTGGTTGGGTGTATCTGAATTGGTTGGATATTGGAATTGAATTGTTGAATGCTTAGTTGCTTACAGTATTGTTTTGTGTTTTGTCATTTGTGGTATGAATATTGGAAATGGAATTATATCAGTCACAGTGATGACAAATGAATGAGTTGTTTCACTTGTTTGGTTATAAAGATTGTTTGTTCTGTTTGGTTATAAAGAATCAGAAATTTATGGATTGTTTTTGGACGAATGAAAATTATGAAAAGCACGGCCTGCCTTATTGAATATTGATTATGAAACTTAGAAAGTTGAAGTTGGATTGGGAACAACTTAAATTTAAAACATACATAAACCGATAATATTAAAGTTATTAAAATTGTAAAAACTTAAATCATTAATTAACAATTAATGATGTATGTTGTAAGTTTGTAATTTGTAAGTTGTAAATCAAAATTTGTATTTTATTTTTAATATTTGGGTATTGACTTAAGGTAAATAAATAGTTGAGTATAAAATTATACAATTGGAATTAATAATAAATCAGTTGTAGTTAATGATAGTATTTGCCTATTTGGGTATTAGTGTTGGGTAAATAATTAATTGAGTATAAATATGTTGAACTTGAATTATTTGGTAATATATGTGTGGGCAGGGTATTATAAATATTTATAATAGATAATGTGTGAAAATAGTGATGTAATAAATGTATCCCATAAAGAACTTTTTACTTTTCAAATTGTGAATATGTGGTTGTTGTAGGTTCCAATCATTTATACTTAGACTTATTAATAAAAATTAAAAATTTTAAAACTAACTTACATATTTAAAAACGAAATATAGAATGGTGTATAATATTATGGTTTGTTAGAAATGAAAAGAAGATTCAAAGCTTTAAATAAGGAAAAAAATTTCCAAAGAAGTTATATCATTCAACTTGATCCTTATATTATGAATATATCTTTCCACTTGATCATTATGTTATGAATATATATGTATGAACATTTATATAAGATATGTCATTCATTATTTGGCAATTATGTAAATCATATCATACCCTTCAACTCAGTAGCGAAGCCAGGAATTTATTTCAGGGGGGCAATGTATATATATATAGTTTTTTTTAATCCAATCCACCATGGGCAACGACATTCTTTTAGGGTGGGCAACCTCCATATACATATATATCTTTTTTTTAAAAAAAATTTGAGGGTGGGCTTACAAGTGGCTTCGCCACTGCTTATACGTGCCATTAGGTTCCCGGTTATGTTGGTCACTTAGATTAACACTTAATCCAAGCAACTCATGAGCGGCGTCTAGCAACACATCATAACCCCCAATTGACCAGAAAGTAAGTGATTTGAAAAACGAACTCGTGCTCGTCACGAACCATCTCACGAACCCTCTCATAGACAATTGCTGTGCAATTCGTCCTTTCACCATGTTATACCCCACTTGATTATGAGTATGGGCAAAGTGTCAACTCTCACTAGAATGACTACGTCAAATCTAGTCCAAGTGATATCAGTTCTCGTCTTGGGACTTATTACTCTATATGTCAATGAAGACATTCTTCATGATATATGTACTCTGGCTAAAGATTTCCAAGTAATGACCCTGACAAAAGGTTGTGGGTATCATCTTTTGCTATCACTGAAGTGGTAAATCTTTTATTGACTACTTAATTACCTTCGAATATCTCAAGCTGTACCCAATCACCAACCTATGAGCGACCTTTACAAGGCAACAAGAAATGGAGTTAAACCACAGAATCAGTATCTAAGATATCCTTGAGTATCTCAAGTCTAAGAATACTTTTACCAGTGCTATGATGAGATTATCATTGACATTCGAATAGGACATCCATGTGATGATCTCATGGTAGGTCATCCAATGTATTTACTACCTCTAATAAGCATCCACATCTCATGTTTACAGTTTTTGAGATACACTGCTTGATCAAATCAAGGAGTTTGACATGTGTTAGTCTATTCGAATTAACGATGTCCAATCTCTTTAATCCTATGACTAGGGATAATTTAGTTATTGGCATAATTGCATATGATAGGAATCTCAGTAGTATGATCACATCATGATTTCCTTTATGCTATGTCATATATCATGAACTTCATTAATTTTCTTATAGATCAATATCAACTCATAAATAATAAACACCAAATTAATGATATATACCTTTCTTTATTATTGAAAATAAAGTTTGCATACAACTTTGTGCAAAACGCGCTAGAGGCGATTGCCTTTAAAGCACTACTCTAACACCTTGATGTGTTTATTAGTATTTCAGGGCCAACATCGAAGAACAGAGAAGTTTCGGAGACATTTGGGCCAAAACAACCCGTCACGATCGTGATCGTGGCCCATGTGCCACGATCGTGACAGAAGCATTGGAGACAACCCACGATCATGGCCCAATTGCCACGACCGTGACAGAAGCCCAAGACATGACCCACGATTGTGGTCCATTTGCCACGATCTTAACAGAAGGGTCAAATACGGCCCATGATCGTGGCCTACAGGGCCACTTTAGTGGCTTACGTTGGGCAGACGTGTAGACACTCAAAAAGGTCGAGTTTCGAAGGATTTTTTGGACCTTTTTAACCCCAGAAAAATCCTAAGGTTGCCTAGAACACATCAAGTGTATAAAGAATGAGACAAAAGAGATAAGGAGTTTTTTTTTTATCAGCTACCACAATGAAACCCTAAAGGAGAGAACTTTGAGAGATCGAGAAAGAGAAGGAAGAGAGAAGAGGAAGACGATGCAGACTCGACGTGCTTCCCAAAATAAGAAACATTTTGAAGTCGCAACCTCCCATCATCCTTTCTAGTTCTATTTCTTATGTATTTCAGTTTTATTTGATTGTAGAATTAGGATATATAGCTTGATAATAGAATCGAATTGTTGATTGATGTTCGATACCCACCTTTGGAATGTTATTTTTTGTTTAGTGAAATCTTATTGTTTTACGTATTTATTGAATTAATTGTGGTTTAATTCTGCACTTCATATCTCGATAAACTAAAAGGTTTAATCGAGAAAAAATGATTAAATTGGGCTAACAAGAGTTAAGTAATTTAATAGATTCAGAATTAAATCAAGTTGGTAAATCTTGCCTAGAGAGATCACGTATAGGTTTCCAATTATTTACTAAAGAACTTAAGAATTGATTAGGTTTTGGATAGGTTATTAATTAAGAGATTACAACTTTCCATAATCTAATTTAGGTTTATGCTTTAGGATTCAATTATAACTTGAGAGAGAATAATTGACCATAGGATCATCTAGAACTATTAATTCGATAAATCATAATCGGTTAGGTTAGCATTAAGGAAAAACAATTTTCCCTTTCTCTCTTTTGGTTAATTTACTAGGTTGAATTCTAGGGTGTGCTATCATTGTTCAACAAATCAATTAATTTTCATTAATTGTTATCCACATTTAATTTGAAATTGTTAATCGTTGTTTGCTAATTGTTTTCTTTAAGTGTTAATTGTTAATTGGTGTTTTGTTACTTAATTTTGGTTTGTTTGATTTATTTAATACTCGTGTTTAAATTCATTGTTTGCTAAATTTTTGTTTAATAGTTTTTTTTACCTCAGACTTTAGGATTATATTAACCCTCCTCATGGGATCGACACCTTAGGTACTACGCAAACGACTCTTATGCTTGTGGAATATCGAGGTTAAAGTATTAAAACTTACACATATCGAAAAATTGCAATCAGTTTTCACTTGTAAATTAAGATAAGCTTTCCATCCATATGTTAGGGACCCTATTCTAACACTTTCATCATACTCATAACGTCAAAGAACTTAAAGAGAAAAGGATCATCCATGGTTATCAAAGTTTGCTCTAGTATCACCTTTTCCCATATAGATTTAGCTATAGGCTGTATTTAAGTAAAGGATGACCTCTTTTTATGAAGTAACATAATAAGGTAACAACCCATATAGCGACACCCACTTGTAAGATCTCGATAGGAGGAGAGATCATAGGAGAGTTAGAGAATATGCTTTAAGGATGAACCCAAGCCTCTCAATAGGAACAAGATCCCCTACTATTTGACATTAAGAACGCTTAAAAGCTACAAGGATGGATACCAGGACATAAAGGGTAGGAGTAGGATGAGAAGCAGAGAACACTCCAAAAAGGGGGAAATGAAGGTAGTAAATCTAGGAGTGGGGAAGGTAGACCAAGAGAATGAGAAGGGGGAGAGATGACTAATTTGACAATAATAGCTAAAAATATAGGAGAAACTAAAAGAAAACTAAGAGGGAGAGTTAACTAATTTGACAATAATAGCTAAAAACAAAGGAGAAACTACATGAAATCCAACACTAGAGATAAAGAGGATGTTTTAAGGTTATGAAGTGAGAAGAAAGGAGGTTAAAAGGGAGAAGGGTGATTGCTAAGGATTAGAGAGGATGTTTTAAGGTTATGAAGTGAGAAGAAGGGAGGTTAAAAGGGAGAAGGATGATTGCTAAGGATTAGAGAGAATGTTAGAGAGTCGGTACGAGAAAATTTGAAATTAGTCAATATTTGATTTCGAATACCAAAAAATTACCAAAATATGTTATTATGTTTAATTTTATTTCTTGAAAAGAAACAAACAAAGAAAATAAATACCCAATTACTTAAAAAAGAAAGTCAAATAACTTTGAGCACACTTTGGCATTAAAACTAAAATATAATTAATTAATCATTAGAACAAAAATACTAATTCATTCTTTTTATTTAAAAGTATTTATTTTTAAATCACTATTTTTTTAGATTTATCTTTGTTCAAAATATTATTAAACTAGTAAAATTTTGAAGATTTTTCAAACAAGCTAAAATATATTCAAAAACATTTTAAGGTACATTAAAGAACTTTTTATTGAAAAATTAACATACAAAAACACAAAAATCTCAACCACTTGATTGGAATGATATCACACGTTTTTTGGTAGTCACCTATATAAAAGTCAAAAAGCTCAAAAAAGAAAATAGACATGTTTAGTACTTTAGATCATCCAATCACGAAGAATGTTGTATAGAAGCATACAGATCCGTAAAACCAAAAATATTCATGGCTACCAAACCGAATTTTAAAAAAATGAATGAATTTATACTATAGCGGAAACTAATACAACAAGTAAATTGAGATCATGGCTTTTAGCCTACAAAAAGACAAGAAATAGAAACTAAAACATTAAGTCAGATGGACTATACAAACAGGTAATAAAATCTTAAGGATAAAAGGTCTAATTAGCCCCTAACGTTTTCATGAATGTACAAAATAGACCCTAACGTTTCAGAGTGTTCAAATTGAATCCTAAAGTTTATTAGACGTTCAAATAAGACCCTAAGGTTTGAAAACTGTTTAGATTATTAGGCCCTTAGCACTGACGCCGTAAGGGCACCTTCAGTCATCTGCTTATGTGGCTTGTTAAATGCTAACATGGTTTTCTTTTTTCTTTTATTTTAGCTAGATGTGGGACCTACCGTTGCTGACATTGCAAGGGGGTGGGTCCCACATCAAGTCCAAAAATGTTGAGTCTCCACCTCCCTCAAATGTAGCGTTTTTGGACAGAAACACTACATTTTTCATAGGTGATCTGCAACCTTTCTCTTCCCAAATGCACCATTTTTCCTCTTCCTCTTCCCAAATCCCTAATCCCTTATCCTTCTTACTTACAGACATCACCACGTTTCAATCTTCACCGTCTTCTCCCATCTTCTTCTGACACAATCCCATTTTCCTCTTTCCTAATCCCTAATCTCAATTTTCTTCTAACACAAAATTTTCCTCAAACAAAATTTCATCGAGGTAGGTCATTGTTGTCTACCTTTTATATTTTTTGTGGTTCACTAAATCTGTCTGTTTATGTCCGTTATTATCTGCCTCATCTTGTTTTTTTTCAATATTGTATGTTTTGGTCCCCTACATATAAGTCATGGTCCCCTATTCTTGTTATGGTGTTGGATGTAAGTCGTGGTCCCCTACGGTTATTGTTGAAATTGGTGTACCAGTATAACATCTATGCATTTCTCACCTTCATCATGTTCCATCTAGTATAAATAAATGTTCACTCTTAAAATATATTCTTTTTAATGCCTCTTGATGATTGTTATTTTTGAAAATATCGATAAATCTGTCTCTTGATTTCCTTAACTCCATGTTCATGTTTAACCTCCATTTCCTTGAAATGATTTTGCTTAAAATGTTCAAATTTCCTTTAGTTATGTGATCTAATCTCTTTGCTATGATACCCCACTGTTGTGATTAAAGATATATGATAATTCTTCACATAATAAATAAAAATTGAGAGGTTAAAGAGAGAAAAGAAAAGTTAATGATTATATTCCTCCAACAACTTTTTAAATAACTTCCTTAATTGGTCATTACACTCAATTCCCTTATTCCCTATGTTTATATGAAACATGTATTCTTATAGGTGTTCATTAAAAGCTTGCAAAAACATAACTCTTATTATTATCTTCTTTCAGATTACGTTGTTTTGCCCTCATCTCTTATAAGAATGATGAAAAAGAGGAATAACACATATTAAAATTTAGAAATTAACAAAGTTGTTATTTTGTTTAAATATTAAATAAATTAAGGTTTAAGGGTTAGTTTATCTTAGTTATATAATATGGGACAGATGCACTAGGAAACCTTGGAACTAAGTTTAGATCTTGCATCTCTAGTATTAAAGTGTCTTGAATAATATTCACAAGTATTTTATTGTCTCTTGATAAAAAGTACATGCAACATATTATTTGCTGACAGTAACTAATGGTAGTGTTAATTTACTAGATTGAAAAAAGGGATATCATACAAATTAAAGAGGTATGGTTGATCCAATATTTTCGCAATATGATTAAGCAACCTGAAAGTGAATATTGACTACAAACTATAGCTTTAATACACTTTAGTTGCACACTTGATTAAACATTATGGATCTCAAATGACAATCTTCCCTTGTAATCAAACTAGTTTTTTGCCACAATCTTTAGTTCCCTTTTAGGTTTAACATGTAGTCTAACTTTCAGGTACACATTCCTCCTCCTCCTTGTCTAACTACCCCACCTTGTTCCTCCATTAGATGTTTCACTTTTTGTTCATAAAAACATAGTTAACAATCACATCTTTCCTATAAGAACTAATGATAAATAATACCATAAGTGATTAGTATGAAACCAAAACTTTGCTAATTTAGAGGCCTCTTATTCACATATAAGATTATGAGAGTGGTTTAACTTAATTTAGACACCTCTAATTTACATCTTTCCAATAACTTCCCTGCTTACTCAACAAATGTTATATTAAAATACCTAACCGCACCTTAATAGCTATTTGGCCCTTGGTTAACAAAATTAGGTTCTCACCTATCGTCTAATCTAACACCTTTTTTATTTTTAGAAAGGAAAAATAATCAACTTGAAACTTTCACTCCCTTTCTGACGTCTCAACCTAAAACTTTCATCTCTAAGTTATGTGACTTCCTATTTCCATAAAGTGCTTTAGGCATGAAGGAATAATAACATAATCACCTCACTAAGGGTAGAGGATTATTTGTAACCAATCTCAAGAACATGCATTAGAATATTTATGTGTATTTTTTTGGTGAAATATCCATTATAATGTTGATACTATCATTTAAATGTATTCTTTTTGGTGATACACTTGACTTATAAATTTGTTTTGAACTAGTATATGATGGTTGAACATGGAAGCATAAAGTTGTTTTATGGTGGACAGTTTGTTGAAGAGCCAGAGTTGAAATATGTTGATGGGGAATCAAGCATTTTCGATAAAGTAAACCTGGATTTTGTTAGCTATAGGCAAATATGTGAGATGGGTAAGGAGTTAGGATATCTTCAAGTTGATAAGGCCTATTACAGAGAACCCAATTTAGAGTTTATTGAGTCTTTGAAGTTGATTAAGTCAAATGAAAGTTGTCTATGAGTTATCAATATAATGAAAATTCACGAAAGGATTGTTGTTTATGTAACTCATATGATCAATATGCCATCATTTGTACCTAAGGTATTGCCTATATCGGGAGGAGAGGATTGAGATGGGGAAAGTGACGAGGAAAGTTGTGGAGCGACAAAGGGTGAGGAGGAAAGTAGAGGAGCTATAGAGGGTGAGGACGAAAGTAGTGGAGCCACAGAAGGTGTTAATACTGAAGGTGTTAGTTTAGGAGTTGATGCAGAGGAGGAGGATGAAGATGGATTCATACATGTTCAAATTCCCGATGACCACGAACCAAAATTGATTTCACAGATTTTGGTAGCTCTATTGGTAGTGATCAATATCCTAGCAAAGAAGAGCTCGGTGAGGTGTTACCAAGTAGTACTATAAGGCACAATCCATCTAATGCTGATCCAAATTGGAGATTGGGAATGGATTTTGACTCTACAAAAGATTTTAGAGAGTCTGTTGTGAATTGTGCAGTTCGGACAAATTGCAACGTAAAGTTTAAGAAAAGTGAAAGATATAGGATGAGAGTGAGATGTATTGAGAGATCCCATGGTATTTGTATATCGTTTGTCACAAGAATGACAGGTGCTTTAAAGTGGTGACATATAATGATGAGCATAATTGTTTTACGATCAACAAACCAAAATTGGTTTCCACTAAGCTCCTAATGAGACATTTTAGGATAGAATACTTAAGATGCTTAGTATCTGAATAGTGAAGATGGTCAAAGAATGTTGAGAAAAGCTCAATATGCCTGTCAACTCAAGTATGTGTAGAACTGCCAAGAGGAGATTGAGAAAAGAAAGGGTGGGTGATTATGTGAATGAGTATGCTACAAGGATATGCTCATGAGTTGAGAAATAGTAACCCTGTATCAATAATTAAGTTAAAGCTGGCTAGAAATCAAGAAACCAATTTGTTACAAGTGTGCAACTATTAAGAATTTCATGTTATTGACAATGATAATTAAAACTTGTAGTTGTCTAGGAAGTTTATTCATTAATTCATGCATCTTTATCTATTTTTTTATAGTTCAAAAGATTATTCATATGCTTTGATGCGATGAAAAGAGGATGGAGGCATTTGAGGCCCTTTTTTGGTATTGATGGTTGTTTTTCAAAGACTGAATTCCAAGGTCAACTGTTGAGTGTAGTTGGGAGGGATGGGGATGGAGGTATGTATCCGTTGGCATGGGCAGTTGTCAAGGTAGAGAACACTGATTTGTGGACCTAGTTTATCAGTTTGTTGGCTTCGGACTTGGAGTTGGGTAGTGGTGAAGGACTAACAATAATATCAAATATGCATAAGGTATTTGTTTTTTCATTGATTAATGACCATATTATATTGTATCAACTATATATTAACTTTATCTATTCCATTGTTATAGGGATTGATTATAGCAGTAGAAGAAACCATCCCATATGCCACTCATCGTATGTGTGCACGTCACATTACCATAATTGGCATATGAACTTCAAAGGAAAAGACTTGCGAAAGCAATTTTGGAATTGTGCTTGGTTAACATATATGGAAGATTTTAACGAGCAGCTGAAAATGTTGACCCTTGAAATTATTTTATTTTATTTATTTATTTGATTAAGCATGATTAGATTAATTTTGAGGTCTTGCTAGATTAATGTGTGTTGGAGTTAATTAGCATGTTAATGTTAATGAGATTATGTGACATAGGGAAATTGAATTAAAGTTTAAGGTGGTAGGTTTACATAAGGGGTATGATGGGAAGATCACTTAAACTTAAAAACCTTCAAGCATTAAAAGATGGGCAAAATGGACATTGTGCAATCATTATGGGTATAAAGGGGAGACATAAGACTAGTCTTGCATTTGGAAGAGAGAGAAAATGAAATTGAAGAAAGAAGGGAGAGAGTTTTGTGAGTTTAGAGAAAAAGAAGAGTTATGTTAGGTTTTGATTTTTCTTAACCTTTAAAAGGGATTTTGAGAGTGATCAAGAAGGGAAAAAGGAAGAGGAAGGTTAAAGCTTCCATTAGAGCCAAGAAAATCATTGGTGGGTGAAGATTCAAGGTAAGTTGATTTTAATCTTTAGGAGTTTTGAAAGGTTTTTGGTTCAAAGAGCTTAGGAAATGTATGAGTATAAGTATTCTAGGATCAATTTCATGCATTTGGTTCTTTGGGTTTTCTAATTTGAATTCTATTGAATTGGAAATTTTTGTCATTGTTAAAGGGAGGCAAGAGAGGCAAGAGGAACAAAAGGAGAGACATCCTTGATCATGTTTTTAAGTAAGGAAAATAAGGTGGGTGACATTTTTATAATTAAGTTAATATGCCATTAAAGTTTCTTCAAATAAATGGAAGTTAATGATTTCCAACTACCTTGATAATGTACATTTATTATCCTTTAAAAATGCTTTGAGAATGTGTCATATCATTTTGTATGTGAATTTCTGTGAATGACTTATAAGTTGATATGAAAATGATTTCAAATGGCTTCATAATAGTTGTATTTGTCGCTTTTGAATGATTTGGGAAATGGTTATATGATTGGTATAAGGTTTTGGTTGATGAAGTTTGAAATGATGATGAAATTGCATATGAAATGTTTCATGCTCATAGAAGATAAGTTTTCAAAATGTGCCATTTGGGCAATTGGTTTTCAAGTTCATGAATTTCATGTTATGTGGGTTTGGTGTATTCCATCCAAGAATTTCATGTGCACGTTGACCAAGTTAAGGCTTCTCCCGCCTGCCTGCTAGTGGCACGGAGTTTGATTAAGCCAAGTTTACATTATAAATTGGCTACATTTTTATAACTGTTTATGCACTCGTTGACTCCTAATTGATGACTTTTGCGTTTAAATTGGTTCCTTATAACGAGCTCTTGTAATTTGCAATTAGTCAGTAAATTGTCACGATTTGATAGTAATTTTTCTATAATTTGCCTAAGGACAATTGATGCTGCAAAGTGTTATTTTTTATTGTAGGAACAAAGGAGTCAACCCATCAGAAAGTCAACAGGTCGTGAGGACCTTTCCAGACGTCGCGACGAACAAGTCTCTTCCATATGTCGCGACGTATAATTATTCGCACGTCGCGACGAGCAGCCAACTCTACACGTCGCGACGTACAAGCAGATACCCGACCTAAAATGAAAATTTTACCTCACTGTACTGACCCGGACCGAAGCAACACCTATAAATAAATTGCCGAATTAGGTTAAAGAGGAGGTCGGCCACACTTGAGAACAGACACAGATACGATACTAATAGGTTTTTCTTATTTTTGATTTTCGCAGATCGGCAGCCACCCACGGACGGACGATCATCGACCGAACCACCTTCATCTTTCATCTTCGATCATCATCTCTACACAGCCGCTTTCACCAATCCTTGGAGTCATGTTTAACGTCAAATTTCTATAAGTGATGGACATCGTCGGTGTTATGCGTGGCTAGGCTTCCGACCGTCTTGAGAATGTAGCAACAGTTTGAGTTCACCGAGAGCTTCAAAGGGGAGTAATCATTTATTGTCTAAAAGTTCAATTATATTCTTGTAAAAACTCCGAGTTGGAGATTGCGGTGTATGATTGAATAAGTCTGATTATAGTTTAATTGGATGTTGATAATGACTTATGTTATGGTGTGATTTGTGTTGAACGATATGCTTAAATACATGAAGTTTCATGTATGTCTTTGGTGAATGCATAAATTATCATTATCTGCCTAGTTGTTTTTGGTATAGATGATTGTGTTGATCCAGTTGACTTCTTGCATAAATTTCCCCATTTCATACACTAAGGTTTTTAACAAGGATTTAAATAATCCAGTTGATCAATTAAATCCTTAGACTTAAAGAGTTTTTAAGGTTGATCTTTCAAAACTTAGTGGATTCTATCCCCAAAAATTATTTTGAACAGTGATAACCTGCGCCCATTTTCAAGAGGACTTTATAGATTTGATTACAATCTTAGTTTTTGCCAATT
>JANZLX010000009.1:4290679-4301227 GCA_025531955.1 Erythroxylum orinocense | reverse complement strand
GTAATGTCTTCTACACATTACGGATTATAAGCAATAATACAGTAAATCTCTAGTACCTTGAAACTAGAGTTCTATCAGAAAACGTAGCGTTTCTGTCCAAAAACGTTTCATTTGAGGGAGAAGACACTGCATGTTTAGACCTGGTGGAGAACCTACCACCTTGCCCACGTCAACAAAAGTATCATCAAGGTTCCCACGCCATTATCTTCTAGTCTGCAGAAGGTTTTTAAGGGCCAGCCAAGTTATGAAGGACGCTTTAGGACAGATGGGATGCTTCCACAGAAGTTGAAACCATGGAACTATCGGCTGGTTAACTTAGAATAATGTATAAACATGAGTGATTGGTGAACTTACCATTCGAATTAAGATTCCAAGAGATGCTATCTTCAGTTGAAAAGCACTTAATGTGAAAACTAACACTATTTCTTTTAACCAAATTCTGTTCCTCAATACCAATCAATTAAAATTCCAGATCGTAACAACGAGAAGAGGGATATCTCAACGCGAATCCCCCTTTGTATGTGATCTGGAAGTCCTCTAATATAGTCAACGTTATTAAGACACACGGTATCTCAGAGATACAAAATTTCTTCACCATACACTTTTACGTGCTTATCTATATTATATGCTTCAGTTCAATTATAGCTCGTCTTTACTTCCAACATTTTCACCCATCAGTTCTTCAAGGGAGAACTCATCCTCTTCCATGATCACTCCATCTTTACCATCCCAAGGTTCAGTATTCTGTATTTGTGGGCTGCCATTCAGGGGCAAGTTTCCCTTTCCACCACGCCCAGCTTCCTTGACAAACTCTCTGACAAACAAAATGGAAGTGATGTAAGATTTTTGTTCATCTAGCTGAAAATAGAGAGCTAATAGAATACTTACATGACATGTTCAAGCTCAAATGCACTCTTCAGTGGGGCATATGCTCCTTTCTTCACATTTAAGGCTACCAGAGCTGGGTATCCATAACCACCAACACCTACACGGGTCTCAAGATCTGGCTGCTTTCCTGCAGCCACCCAGACATAGCTGCACATTTGCAACATAGATCAGCATTGACATATTGACATGTTAGCATCTGATTCAGTAAATCATCAAGTAAACTACACTGCATGCCTGTAAGGGCTCCTCTTGAACTTCTCTGCAACTGATAGCAACTGATTAAGGTATCTGTTCCTTCCTTCCGCCTTGGAGTCCAAAATGTCTGGTAAGAAAGCAACAAAACAGATTGCAGCTGACCCACACTTCTCTTCCATGATATCCTATAAAGAAAAGAGAGTACTTATTTCATGGAAAAGGAAACTGATATAATCTGAGATGTTCTTCGGGTGCGATGGCTTACTGGTCCAGTTAGCTCAGTCACTTCAGGTGGTGCAACATTTGATTCCAGCTGTTCCAGAGCAAATGATTCAATAGCAGAGGCAGTTCTAGCACCTTCATAAGGTGTTGGGGAGTCCTTATCAGCCCCAAATACCAGGATGGTAGGGAATCCTTGCACTTTGAACCTGCTCATCAAGGACTGGAAACCTCACACTGTCAATAGCCACTTCAAATGAGAAGTATAACAGCAAAAAAAAACTGATTGCTGTCTATTTTCATCACCAGGGATCTTGAAGAGCATTATACCATGAACAAAATTTTGTGCTAAAACCAAAGGCTCAAGAAATATGTTCTATCAATGATGCAAAAGAGTTTAAAGTCTACAAAAAAAAATAAAAAAAGGAAAAAATTAGTCATCCATAAGTTTTAATTTGGTGGGATAAAGGTTGAGAATTGAGTTTACAGTAAAGACGAGCTGAAATTTAGATTATGTTACGATTTTTTTATTAGAACTAGGAGCAAGTTAAATATGTTATTTTAATTTAGATGTATTATCCTAGGTGTTTGAGACTTATAGAATTTTTATTAGAAAAAGATTTAAATTTATTAGGAACCTTTTCCTACAGAAATAAGAGTTTTAAGAACATCTCTATAAATAAGTGTATAGTCAGCCATTCAATAACAACATATCCTGAATCTTCTTTCTACAAATTTGATTTTTTAACCAGAAAGTGTGATGCTTTCTTGTAGAGATGCTTATTAGACCTTGGGAATGATTCCTAAATTCTTACTATCCATTATTTTTGTTCGTTGCCACACGCCAACAATTCTAACCTAAAGTTCCAGTAATCAAAGCCCTAAATTCTATCCATATCAAGCCTAAATTCCAACCATATTAAACCCCGAAATCCTAGAGTAAATTTTCAGCAATAAATCTCATCTATACCAAATCTGAAATTTCAGCATTCCAAGTTGAAACTCAGATCTAAAACTTGATATAGCAGTCTAATATTAGCCATATTTCCTAATTTTGTGAGGTTTAGCTACTAGTTAATACTTCTTTTATTTATCCTACATCAATTTACTATTAGAGCTCTGATTCACAATGGCAGCATGTAGTTGGAGGCCATCTAGAAGAATATTCAGTGATCAAAAAGGGAAAAAAATACTTTTGAGTTTTTCAAATTATAAACAGATTGAACCTTAATGACCCTCTACCACCAGGTGCTCTAAGTATTAGTCTAGAAAACAACATTGAATAGCAAACTACACTGGATATCGAGGGTAAAGAAAGTGAAATCCAAAATGAAGAGGCTACAACTAATCAAAAGCAAGTGAAGTTACGAAATTAACGCCTACCAAGGTATCCAAGACAAAAAAACCAACCAATAACACTTAAGAGAGTAAATGCGAGACTTCAGAGATAGAATTGAAATACGTACCGTAGTTGATAATATTACTAAGGAAGTTCATTTTGAAGCCCCTAATAATATTACTAAGAACATGTGAATAATTGGAACATAATTTTTCCTATGGAAGAATTTTCATACAACAGTTCTATAAATAGGTCAATTGGCAAGAGTTTTTTTTAGATAGTTTCGGGAGTTCAACAAAAAGAAAACCCACTGATATGGTTCCTTTACTGCAAATAAGAAGTGTTATTGTTGAAGCTGAATATTTTGCACAACCCATGAGGGATATCTTTGATGAGGTACAAAGAACGATAAAAACCAACAATTTGACTTATAAAGAACATGTTGATCAACATTGTCGATTGGTGAAATTCAATAAAGAAGATATGGTAATGGTAAGGATCCGTCTAGAGCATTCTCCAAAAGGAAATATAAGAAACTTCATTCACAGAGTATTAAACCTTATAAGATCCTCAAAAAGATAAGTGTTAATACTTATGTTTGGAACTACCAAGTGAAATGGGAATTAGTCATATCTTTAATGTTGTAGACTTAATTATTTATAATGAACATGATGGTACGTAATCTCTGATTTTAGCTGCAAAAATTCCAGCCACTCCTCTTCGTAAGGAGGAGATAGAGGATGTTCTTAATGAACCCACAAGAGCTAGAGGATATCAACAGTTTCTTATAAAGTGAAAAGGAAGATCAATTTTTGACAATACTTGAATTTCAGAAGTTTGAGTCCAGACTTATATGATCAGTATTTATCACATTTTATGTCAAAGATAACTTCAAACAAGCTGAGTAAAATTGATGCAAAAGATCTTAAAGTCCAAAAGAAATAAAAGAGAAAAACTAGGCCAACCACAAGCTTTAATTTGGTGGAATGAAAGTTGGGAATTGAGATTATAGCAAAAACAAGGGGTGACATTTAGATTAAATTTAGATTTTGTATTAGATAAGCAATAGTAGTAAGTCAAATATGTTATTCTAATTTAGATATATTATCCTAGTTGTTGAGGACTTACAAAATTTTTATTAAAATGGGATTTAAATTTCTATAAATTTGAGTTTTCAACTAGAAGATGTGATACTTTCTTATAAGAGTGATTCTTAGACACTATAAGTGATTCCTAGATTCCTACTCTACATTGTTTGTGTTCTTCACTAAATTTGAGCAATTCTAACATAGAGATTTTAGCAACCAAAATCCAAAATTTTAGTCATATCAAGCCTAAATTCTAGCTATATTAAAACCTAAAATCCTAGTCCAAATTTTCAACAAGCAAAACCTAAAAACTCTCCTTTGCCAAATCTCAAATTTCAATACTCCAAGCTAAAATTCAGACCAAAAACTTGATACTCAAGATATATTTCCTAATTTTATAAGTTTTAGCTACTAGTTAACACTTCTATTTGTCCTACATCAATCAATCTAACTTTGATACCTTAAGTTATATTTTAGATAATTTCGAGTTGGGATCCCATCAATGTACTTGAAGCACTGCTATCTATTAGCAAAATATATGAATGCTTCTAGAAATCAATAAAACATAATTTTGACCATATAAATCAAATGAATTAGGATACACTAAAATCGAAACTATTTTTCTACAATTACGACTCTTTTTCCTTAAAGAATTATTTTTGTACAAATACATGTAGAGCTCAATATTACCTGCTCAGCATCACAATCGACATGACCCAGCTTCACCTTACCCTTCAAGTTTGCTGCAGCCTTTTTCCAGTCAGGAGCCAATTTCTTACAATGTCCACACCTTGGAAAGAATATTATACATCATACTTTGCAACATTATTCATAGAATAAAATCTTGTAGTAACTTACGAGAAAAATTGGAGATAAATGAACACACACATGTTGATTTTCTATCAACAAGGAAAAGTTATTAGTTTGATGACAACATCTCAAATCATCCTCTGGAGAAACGTTATGAAGAAAAGATACAGAGTATTGGTAAATATTTATAATGGTTAGTAGTAACTAATTTACAGAATAATCTCCTATGATCAAGTAGAATATCAATCCTAACTAATACAATCATATCTAAATCGATTATTTGAATTTATCTAATTCGTAACACTCTCCCTCAAGTTGGAGCATAAATATTAATCATGCTTAACTTGTTACAAATATAATTCACCCGAGCTCCAGTTATAACAATAATCTGTTGCATGTTATAGCTTGTTAATTGAACATCAGTACATTGTATTTCATTAAATACCTTTGTCAATGACATGTTATGAGGTATACATAATTAATTTTTTATATGCAATATATGATCACCTATATGTTAATTTTATGAACCTACAACACACAACTTTACCATACACCTGTCATTTGATAAAGACATTAAAGAAACAATTTGTCAAGCCACAAGTTATATGGAACAGATGTATCATTCAATACATTACAACTACTTTTGTAAATAAATAATTAACAGCAAGCAACTTTCAGCTCAATCTAGGATGAGTAGAAAAACTACCAAAACACTTACCAAGGTGCAAAAAACTCAACAATCCAAAGTTCTTTACTTTTGAGCACCAGCTCATCAAAGTTGCGAGAGTTCAATTCTACAGATGTATTAGGTTCAGATTTCTCACTGGAACCACTGGTTGATTTTCCACTCAAACGGTCTTTCAAGAGTGACTTTACCTGTAAGATGACCAACATGGTTCGATCATATGCAAGATAAAATTAGTGTGTGTGTGTGTGTATCAAATTACTCCTGAAACCAATAACCCATATCAGACCTGCTGGAGTGCAAATTCCGCAATAGGTTTTACATCCCTAGCTCCTTGGTAATCCACTGGAGGCTTTCCGGGGACAAACACCTTTATAGTTGGAAAACCCCTGATGCCATATTCCTGCTCCGTAATAACACTTTGTCAATCAAACCACCAACACAAAGAATATTAAAAGATTGGATTTGGAATAATGACGCTGTTTAGTTCTGAGTTGAACCTGAGCAAGAGACTTGTGGGCATCAGCATCAAGAGCTGCAACAGTTGCAACACCTTTCAAAACAGTAGCCGCTTTCTCCCACGTTGGAGTGAGAGCTTGACAATGTCCACACCAAGGAGCAAAGAACTCAACCAAAACTACTCCATTCGAGTTTAACACCTATATCATTTATGAAGTTTCAAAATTTGCTGAAGGCAAAATGAAACTGATCATGTACTAGTACTAGTAGACCGCCCATATATTGGATCATTGAATATAGGAATTGAATAACACCATAACCTAACGGAAATGGATAAGATGTAGAAATCTGAAGTATTATTATACCTTGGACTTGAAGTTGGAGGGAGTGAGTTGGAGTACAGGCGATGACGGCCCGTAAAGTGCGAAACTCAGATTCCAACCAAACATCATTATCAAAACACCTATCAACAATGTCACCCATTCTGATCGTCTCATGTCTTCTCTCTTTTCTTCCCCGAAAGTTCTATCCCTCTCTTTCAATTTTCCTGCCCAAACGCCAAGCGAGATGAATAACACTTCGCTGCGAGCAGCCTACGTGTTCCTTCCAATAGAACCACGACACGTAAGGCATTGAGTTTTAAATATGCTTCTTATAAACATTTCACGATTGCTGAAAATTAATTTAAAAGAGATGTGAAAAACAAAAGCCTTGTTTTCTATTTTCCGCGTTTTAAGTGCTTGACCTCAAATCATCTGTTTTAGTTATTATATTCTAATAATGTTATATTAAATTTTATCTATATATTTATATGAGGTTTACATAAATATGTGGATGAGATTTAATAAAACATGATAGAATTACTATAACTAGAACAAGAGATATGATCCCTGTTGCAAAATATTTTCAATAATCTTCATGTTGATGTCTGAATTTTATTTTCCCTAATTTTAATTGTTTGAGAGTACAATTAGGTAAATTGGAAAAATCAAATAAGTGTATATATTGGAAAATCTCAAGCCAAAATTTTTCATTCAAATTTGTAAAAGTTAAAATTATTTTAAATTATATAATATAATCAATAAATATACAAAATAAAGTATAAATTTGAATTTGTGCATATTATTTACACATATTAAGCATAAATGTGAGATTTTGCCCTTAAGAGCAAATACAACTTTATATTGTACTCTTTTATTCTTTGTTGTATATTTATCATATATACTTGATGATTCTATAACTTACTTTTTTGTTATTCTTGTTTAGATCATATCAAAATGATAAAGACATTTAGATTTAACTAGTTGTTTTGGCCTATTTTTCTTTGATTATTGTCTAGATTTGTATTTTCTTGATTGTGTAAAGCTTATATTATATTGAAAAACTTTAAAGAGAAGGACCACTGTGCTCACAATTGTTGGTGTATAATAATTATTATATTTATTTCTTTTTAAGTGCAATGTTGTTACAACCGTATGTGCTCTCAAAAGTGTATTAAAGTTCAAGGTTAAAAAAAAAGAAAAAAAGTTTAGAGAGTGTGAATAATTATTGTTGCACCAGCTTAAATCTGTACTTGAAGGACCTATGTTATAAAGAATCAATTTTTTTTTGTAGTCTTGTTTATGTAAATTTCCTTCACATTGTTACCATTTGACAATCCTTTTCATACCTTTACCCAAACCATATTACACCTTATTTAAAAGACATTTTGATTTTTGCTTCTAGTTAAGTTATTAATCGCGGAGAGTGATTTTATTTCAAACTTATGGATAAGATTCCTTCTATGTATTGATTTGATGAGTTTCATTGCAACACTAAATACTTTGAGTGAATTGAGTAGATCCTTCGTGAAGGTGTGAAATTTTATGCATTTGATTTTAGGAAGATTGTCAATTTGATTGCTATTGATAATGGTTTATAGAAGTTTGTTCTAGGACTTCTAGATTCTAATTATATGTTGATTTGATTCATAAGATATAATAACTTAGGGTGTGGATGGATAGGATAAGAATGAATAAGGATGGATGTTTCTAAGTTTTATTATTTGGATTATGAATTGCTTGAGGAGAAGAAAATGCTTAAATGTGGGGAAGTTTGAAAAATGCTTAATAGACTATATTTGTAATCCTATATTTCATGCATTTTGTATGTTTATTTAATAGTATTTACCTTTTTGGTACTGAATTCATTCTTAGCATATCTTTAGGTCTTAATTACCTTTATGGATCGAAAGGAAAGAAGTCGGGAGAAATCAAGAAAAAAAAACTAAAGAATTAAAGCTATTTTGGAAGGACACACGTATATCGATGAAGGACATGCTCATGGAATTTGGTTCATGAGAAAAAAGTTAGATAGAGCATTGGTCAATTATAAATCGTTTATGAAGTTTAAGCATAGTAGAGCTTAATTTAATAACTCTTTAAATTTTGATCATTCTCTAATTAAGATTCTTAATCTCTTTAAGGTACATATGAGAGCTTTCTTCAACTTCTTGAGAAATGCTAATGATTTCTAGGAGACATTAAAAGAGGGTTTGAGCTTACATGTTCCAAGCTATGCTTCTTAAAGATTATATAGGAGACTCATAAGAATTAAGAAGGAGCTTAAAAAGCTAAAGTTAAATATGTAGTTAGACATTGAATTAACACTTAAGACAACTAGATAAAATCTTATGTAAAGATAGAGAGACATATATGATAGTCCAACTGATGTATCAAAGAAGTTAAAAGAGAAGTAAGTTATGAGAGATCATTAAAAGGCTTTGGAAGTTGATAGTTTAGAAGTTAAGGGTGTTATGGCTCAAAGAAGGAGATAGCAACTCTAAATTCTTTTATAGATCCCTTCTTTCTTAAAGGAATCACAATAAAATTTCAAGCTTTAGAGATAATGATGGTGTGGTTTTCTGAGGTCAAAATGAACTCCTATCTTATGCATAGATTATTATCAAAGCATCTTGGAGTCCTTAGCTAGGTGTGCTTCCTTTGTTTTATCTATTAGCACCATTGTTCCTAGGATTTTGTCATCTTAGAGGAAATTGAAAGTTTTTTTTCATTTTAATCATAAAAGGCCCTAGATCTAGATGGATTTAATACATTTTTTATCAAAAATCTTACGATTCTATTAAAACCTATATTTATGAAGTTGTTTTAAAATTCTTCTCTAGTTCAAGGATGTTGTTAACTTGGAATAAAACTTAGTTATGTTTGGTTTCAAATACTCATAAACCCTAAAGATTGTAGGTCAATCTTTTATTGTAACACCTTTTACAAGACAATTTCCAAGCTATTTGCTTTAAAGAATTAAGCACATTATATCATCTTTTATGAGTTATTCATAAATAAACTTCAATGAGGGAAGAAGTATAGGGGATAAAATCATGCTTGTCAAAGAATTATTAAAAAAACTACCTTATGGAAGGATCCAATAAGAATTGTGCTTTAAAATTGATCTTCATAAAGCATTTGACATTATAGATTAAGGCTTTATTCACTATTCTCTAGAAGCTCTTAGCTTTCCAACTATATTCATCTTTTGGCCAAACCAATACATCTCCACTACTTTCTTTAGTATGCTCATTTGTGAAGAAGGTTTAAACATTTTCAAGGGATTTAGAGGAATTAGGAAAAGGGATCCTTTATCCCCTTACTAGTTTACTATTTATGTCGAAATTCCTCTCCATAGTCATTCTTCATAATATAAGTATAAAGAATGGAGTCAAATTTCACAAGAAATGTGAATAACTACATATTACTTAGCTAACATTTACAAATGACCTTTTGATATTCTTTGGAGCTAATTCAAGTTCTATTGCCTAACTTATAAAGTTTATTAATGAATTCAGCAATCTCATGCCTATGCATTAACAGAGATAAAAGTTTCCTAATGATCTTAGTTGTTGCTTCCCATTCATCTAATAAACTTCTAATAATATTAGGTATGGTGCTTAATCTCCAGCTTTGACCTATTTAGGTGTCCATATTACCTCAAAGAGGATCTCATATATAGACTTTAAAGTTCTTTATGATGTGATAAGAAAAAGCCTTGGGAATTAAACTAATAAGTGCTTTTCTTATGAAGGCAAATTGCAATTAATCATCTTTGTGCTTAGCAATCTGTATGCTTATTAGTCATCTCAATTATTCTCTCTAAGAAGTTGTTTATGGATATTGAAAATGTATTTAGAAACTTCTTCCAAATGGGTGATGGAAATACTAAACTATATGCCAAGGTAAGTTAGATAGACATATGTATACCAAGGCAAGAAAGGGGATTAAGTATACAATATATCCAATTAATGAATAAGTTAATTATGGCAAAGAGACTTTAGAGAATTATCAATCATAAATAATCTTTGTGGTTTAAAGGGGTCCATGAACATTATTTGAGAAATAGGAACATATAGATTATCAAGCTTAGGAAGGATACTTTTTATAGCATACTTCAAATTATGAAGTTTAAGGAAACCATGTATGTTGGACCCCGTTTCCGGAGCCCAACATCGGACGCAGAATTATGGAGCTTAAGCAAGGAGGAGAGACTTGGAAATGAAAATTTAAAAGAAAAAGTCCTTCAGAAGCAAAGGTGGTCGTCGCCGCGGTGTATACGATCTCGCCGCGGCGAGCACATGCGAGGATTTCGTCGCGACGAGCGATTTATCTTTCGCCGCGGCGTACCTGCAACCGATTTGACGCCGCGGTGAGCAAATGGGTCTCGCTGCGACGAATACATCCGTCCCTAAAACATGCAAATTTAAACTCTTTCAACTACTCAACCCTAACATTAACTCTATTAAGTGCAACCATGATTTTCCCAATAACCACCATCAATTTAAACCCAAAACGAAATGAACTTATGCATAACCACAT
>JANZLX010000009.1:4273555-4284190 GCA_025531955.1 Erythroxylum orinocense | reverse complement strand
CATGCTTCCGTATTTTGGTGAATTCTTGAGCTAGAGGAATCCGATTGAGGTGATTTTTGGCTTTAATTATTCTAGAGACATTAAATTTCTTTCTAGCTTAGGAATCGGATTGTAATTATGGGCCCTAAGCAGATCCATTTTATGGAGGAAGATTAGGGTGAATTTATCAAGATCTGTTCGGGAGTAAGTGAACTAAGTTTGATTTGAGTTCCTTCTGTGGTGAGGAATCCCTCCCTCGTGGGTTACGCGTCCAAGTGTCACGTAGGACGTCGGACACGTGTCTCGCACGGGTGGGGTTCCAACATGGCCTTTGTTGATTCTCTACCCACTTTCATTTTGTAGCCACCTATTTCCTTAACATTTTATTCATAGTCTTAGCTAAGATCTTGTAATGCTTAAATAACCTCCTGTAGTAGCTTGTTAGCTCCAAAAGTTCCTTTAAAGATTAAAGAATAGGCCAGTATTACATAGTTGCCACTTTTTTTCAAATTAGTAGATAACCCTAAAGCAAAAATTGAATGGCCTAAGTGATCAATCTACCTTGGACTAAAAATACATTTCCTTTTTTTAAATAAAGATTTGATGAGTATTTGCATGAACTTGCTCCAAATATTGTTGAAAGGAACCATTGTAAACCAAAATTTTTTTAAAGAAATCCATGATTAATTTCTTGAGGTAAGGCCTAAATATCTTAATCATGAGACTTTGGAATGCTGAAGATGCATTGGTTAACTTGAAGAGCATCACTAAGAATCTATAGTGGCCTTTGTGTGTTCTAAAGGTTGTTTTGAGCTCGTCCTTTTAAGTACATAGATGGTCTTTTCACCTTCAAGTTTTAAAGGGAATGGTCTAGTGTGAAAACTTTCGTACACTTATAAAATCATCCTTTGATTCTAACTCCATCGAATACTAGAAAATCTATTATGATAAATCTTATAGGAACAGTATAACTTTCTTTCTCTACAGAAGGATCAGTAGTCACACCTACATTATCCTTTCTGTTGTGTGTAGTTTATATTGCTTTTAATTGCCTGCATATCTTGATTTTGGTTACAAATCCTTGTCTTTTGATCCAAATGTGAGATAGATTGAGTGAAATTAGTGTGGATATAGCATGAATGCTAATTGAATTATTTTATGAATTTTACATGAAGGTTGAAGGGAAAGTCACGAATATTTTGCATGAAAAGAGAAATAGAAAGGAAGAAAAGTGGTGATGCAACAAGTCACAACCGTGGTGATAAAACTTATCACCACCGTGACAAGTACCCTCAATGGGGTGACTCAACTAGTCACCCTTGTGATTACTCCATTGCGTTCACTTAATTCTTACATGTGCAGGTTGACGGCATAACAACCCTATAAACTTAAACCTAGACTTATGCTATAAATGGAAAAGGAATGAGAGGTAAAAGTGGGGCAGAACCAAAAAGTTTAGCGAGACATTCATTCAGCTAGGAAAAAAAGGAGATAAAGAGAAGTGTGGAGGCGGAGAAGGAGAGAGCTTCAACTGAGAAGAAGGAAGGAGAAGAACAGCAGAAAGGGGTAGGCAGCGTGAGCCGTAAGTCGTTTTGGGTGAATATCAATGAGAAGCAAAGGGCTAGAGCTAATGTGGAAAGCTTGAGAGTGGCAGGAGCAACTCCCTCACCCACTATTGTTTGCTCTTTCTATTTACTATTTATTATTGTTTTGCTACATTTACTTCTCTGTTATATAGACTCATGCTCTATTATGCTTAACCGACCCATACTCTGTTCGCTTTTGATAGTTTATTTGGTTTATTTACTTGGTTTGTTGCTTTAATATTTCTTTTATACTGATCAAGATGAGATTGAAGTGTTTAAAGATGATGAATCTTGTAATTTCTATGATGGGTTGATTCTTTTTCTTGAGGATTAATGTAGCTATTTTTGTCAAATATGCATGACTAAGGGATTATGTTGTTGTCTTATTTTTGCTATAGTTTCTAAACTAAATGGATATAATAACATGATCAAGCTTTGTATCATTTTAGTATTAAACGAAGGATTGAGAGGACAAGTTTAATATGGAATGAGAAACTATAGATGCTTAGGTTAAGAATTAGAAATTTATTAACCTAAATGGTAATTACTGGTTGAGTTTTCGTAATTAACTCGGGTGATAACTTGCCGAATACGAAAGTTAGATTAGTTAATTATTCGAGTTGATCTTAGGGCCAAACTATTGATTTCGATAAGACAATTGTCCAATCATTTCCCCTTAATCATGCATAGGAGACTAAATTAATGAAATTAATTCTCAAGAATTTTCCACTTTGATTTCTATTCGTTTTTGCTTCTGGTCGATTCAGTTTACTCTTTAGACTAATTTGTGATTTTCTTTAAAGTGTTCACTCAACAATCGGGATATAATGTTTAGGATTGCATTTGTTTTTGTTTTTGTTCAAAATTAATTTAAGCTAACCAATTTCACCTCTGTGGGAGAACACCCTAAGCAATCAACTATAACTATCTTGTATACTTGCACGTAGGATAGCCTAGATCTTTTTAGAACTTTTTGGGCACAAAACTTTCTCATTTTGTATAATAAATAAAAATAAAAAGAACAAAGATGTATTCTTTATTAAACTTATCAAATTCACTTTTCAATAGGATTTTTTAATCAAAATAAATTTTAATCATGATGTCATTTTTCTTGTTCTTGAATAATTTTTTCAATTATTTTTAGGTTTATGCTCTGCTTCAATTAAAGATTCATCTGATTTTTACTTACAACTTTATGTAAGGTAGAGTTTGGTTTTTTGACGGTGATAGTAGAAAAGTTGATAAATAAGTCACCTTATCGCCATTCTATAGAATCATACATGAAATTTTCACCTCATACAGCCCCTAGTTTGATTCTTTCTAGGTTGGTGAAACCCTGACTTCAAATCACTGTCCATTTTTCTTACTCGTCCATTCGCTTTTAAATTTCCATTAGTATCTTCAACCCTATAATTCATTTAACTTTCACAAAAATGAGATTGTTATATAGTAAAATGACATATATTAAACGTATGTAGTTGAACTTTTTTTTATTAAATGTAATTTAAAAATTAATTGTGTAAATCATAATGTTGGTACCTAATGGAACTCAAGAGTGGGGAATGAATTGAGTGTTAGAGAATTTAAACAATTATTTTTTGTCTAAATAATGCAATTTTATAAAGATCAACAGATGATGAAAAAAAAAGATACTTCAATATAAATTATTATCATAATCGTTAAATAATTTGAATGGTGTAGAGAAAAAGAAAGACAAACTAATTTATTTTGACAAACAATCATTGCCTACATTCACTCTCCAACTCATTTCTTGAAATTCCATTAATTGTTTTTTCTTCAACAATAAGAAGAGGAATCTTTTTACAATAATTTTTTTTTCACATGAAAAGTTTAACTCTCCTTACTATATTTCTCAATGGTAAAGAGTAACCCTCACTCATAAATGAATTTACAATTCAAAAGACCTTGCTTAATCACTTTGATAACCTAAAAGACTCACACACTTCAAAATGCAACTATGAATACTCACAAAATCCTTAAAAAAAATTTTGAAATATGTTTATAAAACACCCTAAATATTTCTCCATAAAGAATCAATGAAAATCCACATATTTATAAGGTGTAGGGGTCAAAATAGTGGTTGAAATCAATAACTAGTCATTACCAATAACTAGATCTAATATATTGGTCGACTAGTATGAATTGAATGCACAGATTTTCTAACCGTTAGGACATTAGTCGTATATTAACCAATGTTGTCTAAAACTATCGATATACACGTTTTGACAACTTTAACCAGCATTTGTCAATTACTACTATATATTGATCGACCAATCATTATTCCAACATTTTCAAATGCTTAAACGTAATTTTCTCAATGAAAAATTGATTTAAAAACTTCTAAAATGTTCTCCAAAAAAATTGTTTAATGATCAAGGTGGTTCTTCAATGAATCAAAACTTTAGTTCTCTTATGCTTAAAAAGACTTATGCAATGCGTTAAAGTGATGATGTGTTCATAAATGACGAGCCTCTAAAGTATCAAAGTAACCAAGGAAGAAGTACAATAAATATTACGTATTCATTTACATTATTGATGCACCCTATTCTTTCTTGGTCTTAATTTTGTTCTTCGCTTGAAAGCCAAACCTATTAACGCATTGCATCTAGCTATAGAACATTCTTCTGTCTCTTCAACTCGTTTATTTTGTGTATTAAACTAAAACATAGACACTACTGTACTTCTCAGCCAACAAGCATGATCAGAGTGGTACCTGCAGACTTGTTGAACAGTAAATATGCAATAGGTTTTGTTCAAACTTTTTTCCTCGGTTATAATGGAAGTGCAAAAGCACACAGATTAAAACAAACATCTGAAAGAGAAATTGAACCAACTAAAAGCTAACATGCTCCAAGTATTGTTCTATATTTGACACTGAGCATTGTTATCTCAATCTTATTGAATTCAGAAAACTAGAAATACAGTTCCACAACAAACAGACTGACAACCTGCAAACGACCATGTTCACGCTAGCGCACTGGCTCTTCAAAGGCATTTCTGCAGTCAATATAAAGCAAGTGTTAGCAATAATTTCTAACATTCTAAAAATGGAAACGATAAAGCTCTTCAAGATGGTATTGAAACCAGGACGGCTCGTATCAAACATTTCCATGCTAAAGTAAAATGACTCAATGAAGCCCATTAGTGGGCCAGCAAACTAATCAGATCACTGAATTTCTAACAATGTAATAAATATCATTAAAAATGTATCCAAAGTAGCAGAAAAGCGTCACACCCTCTTATACTCTATTGCTGCTTCGTCAATTTCATTTTATCAACTACTAAAAAGATATGTTCCATCCACATCACTCTGCAGATCAGAAGTAGTCAGTTGCATCATACACTGACTCATGAAGAACAATCCAAAGTATACAATCATTACATTATGCTAACCAGCTCCAGATGAAGCAAACATTGATGGCAGAAAGCATATTCAGGTACGAAACATGTTTCCTCCATGACATTGAGATTTGCATGCTGAAAGTAAAAAAGTTATTACACAACTTATGGTAATTTTCCTTACCTAGCTGCACGACCCTAGGCTATATTTATTTGGAAGGTAGGGAAGTATATTAGATGTATGGAAGCAAAGCTGCAAGGGATAAGAGAATTCAAGTATGTATTTTACATGAAACAAAATTTTCCAACCTTTTAAAAGTAAAAGCTGATGAATCATGTTTAAACCAAAATAAAACCTCTTCCACTAGCTAAAAATCCAGAGAAGCTTCCTTCTCATGGACGTGATTTTCCCACCATGACAAACATTTATATAGATGTTATGAAAGAAAACTACAAAGCGAAACATGAATTTACATTCAACCCCGTTCACATAGAAACTAAAAAGATGACTCAGTCAACTCCAATGCAGTAGATCAAGGCAACATTGACCATGGACCTAAATAGTTCTTCTATTTATAGAAGTTGTTCAAAATACTTTTTTGATGTTCACAAACACTAAAAAAAGAAACAGCCTTCACAAATGCAATCCTTACGGAAGAAATTATCCACTTCTATCTTGATTTTTAAAGCGTAATTGTTATTTCAGAGAATTAGGTCTGAGAACATAAGCATTCCACAAGCATGCATTTCATTATTTTCATCATAGAATCTCCTCGGCCACAGAATGTCAAGTAATCATAACTAAGAACAATGTAAACCATAATATAATCTAACACAAGCATTCTGATAAGTACCTAATGACCATGACCATGATCACCATGACCTTCCCAAGGATGTCTCCAGCCCTAAAAGACACAGCGTACAATTTAATTCAGGGAGATAATAGGATGGCAATGATTAAAGACTCAAATCTTACCAGAACTACAGGGCCATCTTGCTTAGCCCTATAGAGAACCCAAAACCTGAAAGAACATATCATAAACTGGATGAGATGTTCATATCGCGTTTCCATGACTTACAACGGAACTAAAGCTTTGTCTCGAGATTTGAACTCTTACCTTTGAATTGAAAAAAACAACAACAAAAAAAGCAAAAAATATCATCTCTATTGAAATACAGCAACTATAGTATCAACATTATCAGTTTCAGTAACCGTCAACGGTGGGTGTTTCCTCTGAAATAGTTTTCCCTAATCTAACAAATAAAAGAGAACAATTTAAAAGAACTTAAGAGCTTGCGATCCTAAAAAGAGGAAATCTGAAAGAACAGAAGGTATAATCCCAGTGAACCCCAGAATTTGCAAACAGATATATAATATAATTAAAAACGTCGATGGACAAAAGTACAAAAGGAAAATCAAGAAAGAAAGATGGTGTATATAGAGTGGGAGACTCACCACATGACGGCACACAAGCCTTTTCCGGTGACGGTATGCCAGCGCTTGGGTTTGTGCAAAGTCAGTCCCTTGTAAGTTACGCCCTCTCCTCCATGTCCACCTCCCATTACTCTTTTCTCCTCGCTGGATTTCGTCTTGCTTCCGCTTCTATTCAAGTTCTAACATTGGCCCTTCTGTGTATGAAACGACCTATTATTATTTGTAATTCAACATTTAACAAAAATCTAATAAATTATTACAATTATATATATATATGGTCGGGTCAGCCACATTGATTCCGGACTTGGTCCAAACTCATAGTTGGGCTGATCGGTCCAGTCACCAAAGATGCCAAGCCCAAGCCCGACTCACACCCTCCGTAACCTGTCGGCAGTCACGCTCTCGGTAACCTGTTGGCAGACAAAAACTTTCCATGCAGAGGTAGGAATTCACGTGAAGATTCAACCCTAACATCCATCTCCTATATAAGGTATAATCTTATTGAGAGAGGTATGCGATCAAAACCCTAGTTTCTCTCTGCCTCCAGCAATCGCACCTTCACCAAAAGACTTACTTGAGCGTCGGAGGGGCTAATCGGGACACAACACCCGACGAGCCTTCTTTGTTTTTCAGGAACTTTGCACTAGAGGTCTTACTTGAAGCAGTCAACTCATGGACCTAAACGGCAACGCACAGTTCAGCCAGAATCCGGCGAAACCAGATACCCTTCCGCATGATTTCTTAATGTTCCACTTCATGAAGTTTATTATGGTGGTTTCTTTAGTTGCATTAGGTCTAATTGGTTTAGCTTCTATAGCCTTTAACTTTCCACATTTGTCTAACTTGATATATATTATTTGTTGATCATCTAATTTTCAATCATATTATCAACTTCTGATCGCATTTATAGCACTTCTTTTTCGTTTTTATCAGTTATAATGGTTTACATGGAATATTGCTGGTTTTACAGTTCTTTCAGTTCTTTCTTTATTGAAAGAATATTTTCTTCCAAGTTTAGGACAAGTAAAAGAATATTTTCTTCTAAGTTTAGGACAAGTAACTGTTGCATATATATTAGAAGCTAAGATTAACATTGGATTCCATTACCCTTTCTTCTCGTATAAAGTTCTTCCTTTCGTTATAAATGTTACTCATCATTCAATTGTCTTCTAACGCCTTCTTGCCCTTAACGTGTCGTTGCTATGTTGGCTCCTCTATATATGCCTTTCTAATTATGGGTTTTCCCTAAAATTTAGGCCTCTTAGAGTTACTAACAAGGAAGAGTGGTGATAAAACAGAAGATACACTTCAGGCCACCATCAAAAAAAGAAAGAAGGTCCTTACCATGCAAAGAAAATTGCTTCAATAAGTGATGTCTTGTGTTGTTGATTGCTAAGTTTTATCTGCTTGTTGCTTGTTAAATGTTGAATTCAGGTTCTTCAGTTTATGGGTCAGCTTGTTTCTTATGGTTTTGAAAATTCTCGTGATGTTAGGAATTAGATGTTTATAAGTGCTTTATTTTAAATGTTTAGTAATGGAATGGTTCATACTAAATTGTTGATGTATCAATTTAGTTAGACTGAGAGAGAGAGTTCTTGGTAGGCCTATTATAGATGAGCTTAGTTCTATACGAAATCCTTTCATTATGGAGTACAAAGATTCATAGGTTAAGATGGTATACAATTGTGACTATTTGAAGCTTTGTTACTTGATGCTACCTATTGTAGTTCGCTCATTTTTAATTTTTTATTTACTGTGAGATTTTGATAGTTGTAAAGTTGTTCAATACTTACATGGATCAGTCATAAGGAGTGCTTAAAATTCTCTTTCTAATTGGACATAGTTTTTACGACTTTTTAGTTTCCATTTTTCTCTCTTATGATTTTTTTATATTACTTATGCAGATCCTATTACAAATTTACTTTTTAACGTTTGCATCATCATATGATCTTGGGGGTATGGAGATATTTAAGTATTGATATGCAAAACGAGATATAATTTATTGTTTTTCTACATATCACAACAACGACTTTATTGTCATATAAGGCAGAAGATATTTTAAAAAAAAGCAAATGGTGTTCATTTTCCTTAGGAAGTATTTAAGTTTTCTCACATTACTATTCTAGATACTTGTACTTGAGGTTTGTAAGTTAGAAAACAAGTTCTGATACTTTTAACTCATTTGTTATGATGAAACTCTATTGGTTCAACTCCTAGTGGCATTTGATTACTACTAACCACACACTTCATCATGATGTCGAAGTATGTACACATAAACAATAACTAATATCTTTTGAATGGTTTTTTCACTGATGACATTCCACCATTTACATACTGTTGTAATATATCTTTAACCAAAGCTTATGACTTATGTCCAGGTGGAAGTTGTTCATTATTAAAGATGTCAGATCACTTTGTTCAAATTGATTTATTAATTTAATTATCTTTTTCTATAATTTAATTTAATTTTGCTCTTCTTAATCTTTTTTATTTAAAACCCTCATCATTGTTTATTTAATTTAACATGACTACTAACTATTGGACTACTTATAGGAATGATCCAACTCTCCACCTGCTACAATTACTTTGCAAGAATTGGTTTTAATTTCGTTACAAGCGATAACCATTTAGAATGAGGATCCAACCATTTAGCCTTTCCAAAACATTATGGAATGAGGACATTTTGTAATTAATTTTTGTCTAAAATAATATAGTATTGGCTTTGTTTTAAGACATCCTAATGTCCCTTACTCAAATAAAGGTAGGGAATTTGATTATCATAGACTTCAATAATTAATGAAATATTTTTATATGAAGTGTTGGTATATTTAGTGTAAAGTAATGATATTTTTGTATGTGGTGAAGGTATTTTTCATATAGAAAAAGCTTTTTTAATAGACTATCCTTTAGGAGAGAGAAAATAAAGACATTTAAATTCATAGAGATCATTTAAATACAAGTAAATCAGTAAAATAACAAACATATATGATAAAAACTCACCTACAAATAAAACCCTAATAAACCCATGTATAAGATGAATTTGCCTAACAAAGGATTGAATCTTCCTAAGAAAGTTGATATTTCACTGGAAAAATTGTATTCGTGTAAAAAAGTGATAACATTAATGAATATCCTTAGCATACCCTTTTCCTAAGAGTGGTGGTATTTCTTCTTTAAAGCAGACACTCTAAATTTAGTTAAGGTACTTTTTAATGTACGTGATGGTATTTTGCCAACATATAATAGTAATTTTTATGACATTACTAATATTTCTTATTTAAGATGGTTTTTTGTATGTTATTTAAATATTAGAGTACAAGTGGTACTTTTTGTGTGGATTTATGGCATTGATTGTATTAAAACGTGATATTCTTTATATGTAATAATGATAGTTTTATACTTACTTGTAGTATTTTAATATATAATTAGAGTAAACGTAATGTTTATTTATATATATACATAGTTTTTCTCTATGAAATGATGGTATTTTTATAAGGTTATGATATTCTTACCCTAAGAAACTCTATTGAAACTTTTTGAGGAACACCACTCATTGAGCAAGCAAAAGTCTAGAATTCATTGGCTTAAAGATGGGGATAGGAACTTCAAGTTCTTCTATATATCACTTCTTTTAAGGAGAAATTTAAACATAATAACATCTCTTTTAAAGAAGGATGGTAAAATAATTAATGATCAAATAAGTCCTTTAAAAGTATTTTCTTGGTGAATGATGTAAAAAGAATATTATTCAGCCTCATCCCTAACAAAGCTCCTGATCCTAATGTATTTAATCTATGTTTCTTCTAAAAGGCATGAATACTCTGAAACCCCAAGCATGCAAGGCAACGTTGGAATTCTTTTCCAATGGTAGGATGTTGAAAGTTTGGAACAAAACATACATTTTCTTGATACCCAAGGTAGCTAATCCCACTTCTATAAAAGACTTTAGACCCATAACTTATTATAACACCTTTTATAAGTTAATTTTCAAAATCTTGGATTTAAAAAGGAAGATATCTTACTGTAACACCCCACTCCCGAGTGACCCGAACCCGATATCGTTGATGATATCCGAGTCCGTGCCCCGCGAGGGTGACGTACTACATCAGTCGGTCGGTAAAACTCGGTATACTTTAAAAAAAAAACCGTTCATTCCATGTTAAAAGGAAGCAGTTTCAGTCATTTCACAATTACGCGAAACAAGCAGTAAACAGTAGTAAATCTTTTACAGTAGATACAATCATTTAATAATATTTTACAGTAACCATAAAGTAC
>JANZLX010000009.1:4262979-4273455 GCA_025531955.1 Erythroxylum orinocense | reverse complement strand
AAAGATTTAAAGCTGCTTAATATCTAAAGTCAAGGTTCGAACCCTTGACTTTTGATTAAGGATAAATGAGTCCTGTCCACTCAACCACACCCCTTGAGTTATACAAAGTAATCCTTTAATCAAGAGAACCACAATAACAAGCCAACACCATGACTCCAAACTCCAATTACATATCAGGACCATCTTTTCAATACACAAAAACATGCAACAAACTCATTTATCAACCTCCCTACTCCTCTTTACCTTAACGTTGGGTTACAACTATTTCCAGATCAATTAGTCAATAGGACTCAAGTACAACAATTTCTTGGATTATTAAATTACATGTATGATCAAGGAATTTTGAAAGAATTAGCAAATGTAGCTCAAAACATTAATGGAACTGGACTCCCGCCGACACTCACGCAGTTCAACGGCTCAAGAATCTCTGTAAGGACTTACCAACTCTATATAATTATCTTCCGAAGGATAAACTGCTAGTACAAATTGATGCTAGCTTAGACACATGGGCAGGATACCTTTTGGTGCAACCACCTAATCAAAAGAAGTATTTACTTTGCAAGTATATAAATAGGACGTTCAATCCTATTGAATTGAAGTATCCAATACATGAAAAGGAAACACTGGCCGGTCTCAATACATTGAGAAAATGGCGCATAGACTTAAAGTATTTATGTGGATTCATTAGATACAACATCAAATCAAATTATAATCAAGGTCGCCTCATTAGATGGCAGCTGGAATTGAATCAATACAATTGTATGATTCAATATATTAAAACCACTAACAATTTTCTTGCAAATATATTCACTCAAGAATGGAAGCAGTGCTTAAACAGCTAGACGACACATTGATTCAGAAGGAAACAGAGCTTATAGATCTACAACACAAAATAAGCATTGTTACTAAAGAAATTAACATCCTTAGAACCACCATTACTCTACTCAAAGATCAAGAAAGTCCAGGTATAAGTACCAAAAATCTATCACTAGTATCTAATCAACCAACAAAATCCTCACCAAATATTCAACCAAGACCACAAACACCACCTCCTAAAGTATCCAATCCTACACTCATAACTACTCATCCTATTCCAAAATCCCATCCATCCATCCCTACAACCAAATCCCTTGTACCATAAAAGCACCAAGATTAGAAGGAATCAAAAGTGTATGTTATCTACAATGAACCAATGTTAGGTATTTATGATAAATGGCATCAAGCAGCAGTACACATTATAGGAAAAAAAGGAATTCTACATAAAAGTTTCTGTACAAGAACTGAAGCAGAAAAAGCATTATCTAAATTCAAGAATCCCCCTCTTCGTCCACAATACAAGACCGTACTCACAACTTCTTCCAGTATTCCAACCAATATGTAGACTCTCAGCAAGGCAATAGATTTAGAAAGAATCAATGCACTACCATCCAAATCATTACAAGAAGAAGCACGTGTTCTCACATCGGAAATGTTCTGTGATTGTTTCCAAGCACTCAACGAATGGAACGAACAAAAGAAAATATTCTAGTATTATCCACAGAATCGTGGAAGGTATGGACCAAAGGCCATCATCTTTCTCGGAGCTGATTCATTAACCACTTATTTATTTTTCCAGAGTGGATTAATAGATACAATCTATCTACAAAATCTACATATATTATCAGATTTCCTAGTTGGATTTACTCATGCAGTCAAGAATTATAAAGACTGTTTTGCTAAGGATCGTGAAATATTCATCAAGATTTACAGCAGCTGTCTTATCTTTGAAGAAGCAGATTCTATTACCAATGCAACTATCAGATTACCAAGACTTGCTTATTTGCAAATTGGAATTAGCAACGACACATATCCACCATTGGAAGAACCTCCCAGACATGAATTTCAATGGGAGACTATTAATCAATTCAACCTTAATTGTTTAGAAGGAATCTTTAATCAATGCAACTGCATCAACAATGACTCAATGATCAAGATTAATTACAAAGGACCTCAGATGATTATAGTCTCTTCATACAAGACAACAATTAGTCAAGATGTAATTCATATTCTTCAACAGTTCAGTCAACCTTTTACTCATATGGACGGTATTTTTACACATCTCTCCGATTCATAGAAATACGCCATTTGTAAACAACTCAGAGAATATTCAGAACACAAATGTCCATACTGTCCATCCATGACAAAACCAGTCAGTCAAGACCAGACCAAGGAAACAAATGATGACACACTCAAGAATAACGACAAAAGAAGCAACCATAAGAAGATGCAAAGAACAAAGCATGTAGGTCCCATGGTGTGATCAAAAGTTGTAAATTATTGTACAACATCTTTACTTTCTTTTTTTACTTTTACTTTAATCTAGTCAGTCAGTCAAAAGGATGAATCTTTTCTTTATTTTAGGTCAGTTCTATCGATCTCATTGTTTGACCTTTTGCTCTTTTATTTACCTATATAATGTCGTCCGAGCATCCAAGTTCTTCATGAACTATTGAATCAAATAAACACTTGTTTGCTCATCTTTCCTCTCGCACTTAGCCGCCAAGTTGGCGTCCAGCATAAGGTATGATGTTTATAAGTGTTATTTGTTCTTTAGCATCATCACCTTTTATTCATCACATATTATTCATTTGTTAAATTCTTCATTCAGTTTCACATATGGCTACTAGTTATTTCGAGTATAGATGAACATTAAAAGCACTCGTCAAAGAAACATATGTTAGAGAAGCTACGCTAGACTTACTACTCATCAAATATTATGCTCGTAATAAACAGTTACACACTACTTATCAATCTACCACCAGTTCGAAAGAAATCAAGCAAGTTGCCAGGGACGGAGCCAAACTCAACTCTAAAGGGGGGCTACTTATATTTGTAATAAAAAATTTTTTTAAGGGGGGCCACTTATATTTGTAATTTTAAAAATTTTAATTATATAAGTAATTTTAAAAAAAAAATTTGAAAGGGGGGGCCATGGCCCCCCTCCTCTAAAGCATGGCTCTGTCCATGCAAGTTGTTATGGTTATCATGCAAGACATAGCTCGACTCATCGAGTTAACTAAAGAACTGAAGACAATATTGTATCAAACTAGGCAATTTTATTTATCCCTTATATCTTATTTAATTGACTAATTATACTCATGTATTTTGAAATAAAACGAATGCTTAAACAATTGATTCACATTTATTATCAAATTGAAGCAGATCAGTTACAGTATATTCAATTCTATCAACAGACAATAGATCTAGCTCAACAACAAAATAATTATCAACTCTTCTTAAAATCACACCAATTATTAGCACAATCCCAGTATGTTTTACACTCTACTAAAAAGGATTGAAAGGAAGCACAACAACGCATTAATCAATTAATTGCTTAATGAATCAAGCATCATTTTGTATTTTGCATTACATTATTCAATTATTATGTCTTATTTATATTCAACCTTTTATTATTTTAATTCTTGTCAGTATTAAATATCTTCATCCAGATGATTTAATTGATTTTTTATATACCTATACACATTCTAGTTATCTGGAATCATGTTTATACTATTTATGACAAATATTATGTCAAGAGTTATGGCAGAAAATCTTTCGAACTAACCATTCGAAATGACTTGCCCTATTTATAATGATATAGAAGAACAAACAATAGTTACACAAAATAAAATAGCACAATATTTAGATGAAATTAATTATAATGACACTCAAATTAATTACCTTAGTTTTATTGGAATTAATTTAATAGGAAGAAGACCTTATTATGAACATTTACAAGTAGATCAACAATTGCATCAATTATATACAAAGCATTTAACCTCTTTAGAAACCATTTTAGTCAACCATAGAGTCTATCATCAACCAATTTAAACTATGACAGAACCATCAGAAAGGGATTCTACAATATTAGATATTGATACATTAGAATTAACAGAATCTCTAGGAACATTTCATATAAATACGTTATTATCAAATGATAAACAAAAATAGATAGCTAAAACACAATTAGATTTACAATCTAGTCAAGATATACAAAATTTACTTATTAAAAAGTTTTTCAATCGTAAAAATATTATTTATTTTGGAAAAATGGTCTATGAAACCCCAATTAGCATAGATCAATGTAATAGACATATAAGAATAAGTCTTATCGATCAAGAATAAATAACTAAACAATTGCAACAATTATCTAAATCAAAACCAAATAAAATCGGATATATTCATTTATCTACAATAAAAATTTTATTAAAATTGACATTTCAAGAAGGCATAGACTCACCAATACGAATGGCAATTGTAGATGAAAGAATGACTAATTTCAATGATCAAATAATTGGAATGATGAATGGTAATTTAGCCTATGGAAAAATCATATTCAATGCACGATTAAAATTAGGAATCCCTTTAAAATCACCAAATCTCAATGATATAATTACGATTGCATATAAATTCTATAAAGAAGATTTAATGGCATCGGTCAATATCCATTTTCAGTCACTTATCAAATTAGTTATGCTTTGACCAATTGACATCATAGTATAGAATTTAAAAATACGGATAAAATATACATTGATCAACATTTTAGTGATGTTGCCAAAGTAGGAACAAAATTTCAAACAAAATTAAGACCACTTCCTGCAATACAATACCCAATTACAATTCAACCATCACTCACCAATAGACGAAACTCTTTTACTAAACAATCTTCATCAACCACTTTTCCTCAATTGCTTAGATCTCAATCAGTCAATATTAGTAAACCACTTCGATTTATTGAAGCTAAAAACAAATAACCAATCAAAATTACTCATCCAATTATTGAGAAGCATCAACGACAATTATATATTATTTAAAATCAACTTACTGATTTAACTAGTTATTTAAAAGAAACTTTATGAATACATTAACATAATAAGTATCAAAGCTTAGTAGTCAACAGAAACAATTAGAGTTACAATTAGATCTTTTAATCAAAACACAAACTAAAATTCTACAACAAATGCAACAGCTAAACCAGCAAATAAAACAAATTCTGCTGAGTCATCCCAAAGCTGTATCAGAGCTAGTTATAACAACCAAACCATGGAGAATCTAGCCACTACAGAAATAACAACAGAAGAACCAATGGAAGATGTCGAGTGAAATATTCAACAGCAATTAGCTAAGTTAACTACATTACTACAAAAACTACATCTCACATCCATTACAATACCCGACAATATTCAACCCGAACAAGTCAATCACCTTACAACTACAAAAATTGATAATAAAGAAAAATATGAAATTATATATGACTATGAATCAGATCAAGAAGTATTTGTAGAAGAAGAAGAAAAACCAGAAAGTAGTAAAACTAGAGAATTAAAATTAAAAGGAAAAATTACAGGAGATAAATGAAAAAGGGACTTTCAACCACATAATTATCAATGGACAGAAGAAAAAGATTTTCTTAATCAACAAGGCTATTATTATAAAGGAACTAAAATACGAAAATATCCAACAGAATACACACCAAAGCATATTGCATTAGGATCTGATGGAATATTAAATTTAGATTATATAGCCAATCCAGAAGCATTAATTTTAGAATGGTCTAATAAAATCCAATTATTACTTCAAGTAGAAAAATCATTTGGAGACATAACTAATAAAGATTCATTATGGAATTTTGCTACCTATAAAACCATAGGAATAGTAAAAAGTTTTTTATGTGATAATGAAGCAGCTTTAAAAAATACAAAACATTACCAACAAGCAACTACAAATGTAACAACCTTTCATATTATAGCTAGTGAAATTTATAAAGAATGTATTGGCAAGGACATCATAATACATAAAGAAGAAACTGCTACATCAGATAGAATAAAAGCATTATGGCATTTAAACAATATAAGAATTTGCGATATCTGTCATTTAGAAAATTACATATGTGAATTTAAGAAATATTATTATAAATTAGCTAGAAATGAATAAGAACGTATATTCATATTTTTATTCAAAAATTACCATATCTTATGAATTTAAAAGTTGAACAAAGATTTCAAGAAAAATGTGACCAACATACAATAGCATATAATTTAGGTGGAGCAATTTTAGTTACTTAAGAATTATTAGCTGAACAATGTTTAGAAACCAAACTCAAAAAGACATTGAAACATCAAAATATACAGTCAAGTTGTGCTAAAAATGTAGAAGTACCTTAACAATATGGATGCGAAGCACCCAAATCTTACAAAAGCAAAAGACAAAATTATCAAAATTATTTTAGGAAATCATATCGTTGGAAAAAAAAAATCCTTCTCTATATGATAAACAAAGATCATTTAAACCATATAAAAAACAATTTCGAAGAAGAAAGTATAGGCAATTTAAACCTAAACCAAATGATTGTCCAAAAAAGAAGAAAACATGTAGATGTTAGATCTGTAAGGAAGAAGGACATTATGCAAATCAATGCCCTAAGAAAACACAGCAAAAATATTCAAATAAAATTCATATTTTATCTTCTACTACTCAACTTCACTTGGAACCAATTGAATCTGAATATAATACTGACTCTACCATCTCTTCCATTTATTATTGTGAATCTGAACTCAAACAGAATCATCAGAATCAGCAATTGAATCCCAATACAACTTTCATTCAAGTAGTAATTAAGAATAAAAAAGTTAACGCTTATATAGACACAGGAACAACTATCTGTATCGCATCAAAACAATTATTAACTACATCGAAAAGGCTAGAAAAACCTTTACAAATTAGAATAGCTGATGGAAGTTTCAAATTTATTTGGTGTGTGTTAGTTATTATAATACATCACTCATAGAAAACTATACATTTTCAATCCCTTCAATATATCAACAAGAATCAGGATTACCTTTAATTATAGGAAACAATTTTCTTAAATTATATAATCAATTTTGTCAATATTTACATTACATCACATTAAGAACACCTAATATTAAAACTATAAATAAAAAATCTATTATTTTAAAATTTCCTATTTATCATACGACATATTACCAACAGTTAAAAAAATAACATAGAAATTAGATTCATTACAATTTTATCTTTTAAATAATATGTCCATCTAATTAGAAATAGACACTTTACTTCATGAAGTTTGCAGTGAAAATCTGTTAGACCTAATTAAAAATCAAAATCAAGAACTTGTTGAAGTACATCTAAAAGATCCCACACAAGAAACCAATATACGAAATAACATTCCATATACCCAGTAAGATGTAAAAGAATTTATTCTCGAATGTACTGACCTTTTAGAAAAACAATTAATTAGTCCAAGTACTAGTAAACATTCTGCACCAGTTTTTTATGTAAATAATTCAGCCGAACACAAATGAGGAAAATGACGCATGGTTATTAATTATAAAAAATTAAATGATGCAATTATAGGCGATGCATATAAATTACCCAGAAAAGATTATATTATCAATACACTTAAAAGACGTATTTGGTTTACGACGTTAGATGCAAAATCAACATATTGACAACTTAGATTGCATAATAATACAAAAGAATTAACATCATTTACTTGTCCTCCTCAGAAGCATTACCAATGGAATGTATTACCTTTTGGATTAAAACAAGCACCTAGTATTTATCAAAGATTCATGGATAATAATTTAGAAGGATTAAAAGAATTTAAGTTTGTTTAGATTGATGATATTATTATTTATTCCAATCAAGACAAACACGATCATTTGAAAGAAGTTAGAATTGTGCTTCAACGATGTAAAGAAAAAGGATTAATTAATCGTAAAAAGAAGGCTAGAATTACACAACAAACCATTGAATATTTCGGTATAGAATTTCATCAAGGATATTTACGATTACAACCAAACATTCTAAAAAAATTACAACTATTTCCAAATCAATTAGTCAATAGGACTCAAGTACAAAACTTTCTTGGACTATTAAATTGATCGATAAGACTTATTCTTATATGTCCATTAGTAAACTTAAGTAATTTGATACTGCCTTACCTTCAACTCGAGTTTTGGGTAGCAAAGTTGTATTAGAGCTCAGTTATGGGCTTGAGGCTTGCCCCACATCATGAGTTAGAATCCTAATGAGTGGATTCGACCATAGGTTCTCCTATGCATTCAGAAATGACACCGGGAGACGTTCGCTAACCAGCGGATGCGTGGTTCCTCTAAAATAGTTTTCCCTAATCTAACAAATAAAAGATAACAATTTAAAAGAACTTACAAGCTTGTGATCCTAAAAAGAACTTACGAGCTTGTGATCCTAAAAAGAGGAAATCTGAAATAACAGAAGGTATAATCCCAATGAACTCCATAATTTGCAAATATATATAATATAATTAAAAATGTCGATGGGTAGAAGCACAAAAGGAAAATCAAGAAAGAGAGATGGTGTATATAGAGAGGGAGACTCACCACATGACGACACACAAGCCTTTTCCGGTGACGGTATGCCAACACTTGGGTTTGTGTAAAGTTAGTCCCTTGTAAGTTACGCCCTCTCCTCCATGTCCGCCTCCCATTACACTTTTCTCCTCGCTGGATTTCATCTTGCTTCCACTTCTATTCAAGTTCTAATATTGGCCCTTTTGTGTATGAAACAACCTATTATTATTTGTAATTCAACATTTAATAAAAATCTAATAAATTATTACAATTATTTTTTGGTAAATTAGAAAGTTTATAAATAAATAGGGGTTATGTACATTTAAGATTGTCCAGTCTATAATCTCGTATCCAAATCAGAAACTTGACTTATAAGAGACCAAAAGGGGCTGTACAAAGTAATCCTTTAATCAAGAGAACCACAATAACAAGCCAACACTGTAACTCCAAACTCCATTTACATATCAGGACCATCTTTTCAGTAACATAAAAACATGCAACAAACTCATTTATCAACCTCCCTACTCCTCCTTACCTTAAAGTTGGGTTACTAAGTGATGAAATAGGTACCTTCCATTAGATATGGATTTCTAACAATCTTAGCCAAAGGAAGTCATCCTGTAGCTTTTGAAACCATGCTTCTGTTGGATGCATTTTTATTATTAGAATTAATGGAATTTTCTCTTAATTTTTGGATTAATTATTGGGTTATATATATATTTTTCTTGCTAAATTGCTTGGTTCGCCTGAATTCGCATTTATAATTCTTCATGTTTAATTTTTAGGAAATGCGTTTGATTTTAATTGAAAAGAACTACAACAGTCCAAGGCGAAAATCAAAATAAAAAGAAAAGGAGAAAATTAAAAGATAGAAATTGAAAGACAAAGAATAGTTGCATTTTAATTGGGCACAACATCATAAAGCAAGCAAGCAGCATCGTTTTTGGGAGGAGACAAAAGCAAATCAATTAGCAAGGATCGTTTTGTTTTGAAATCACGCAAGTGGAGACAATTAATTGTCTAATCATACAAGCACAGTGAGAGAGCGTGAAGTGAGCAAGCACGTGGGATTAGAGAGCAATAACTCAAGTAGCAGCAAAATTAAAGAGAGTAGCAACTAAAGTTATTTTCCACACACTTCATATCAGGCGTGAGATGGAGACAGCAACGCAAGTCAAAGGGAGTAGCTATGGACTTATGGACAGCAATTATGAGGATAGCAATAAGCATTAAATATCAACGCAAGAGGGACCCATGGACAGGAGGAAATAAAGAAAAATATTCTAAGGCACAACATTAAATCATGTGAGGCTGGATGAGCAAATGGGAAGCAAACACAGGGAAATGAACAAAGCACGGCAGCAGAGATTTAAAGGTGGCATTTCAATGAAGTTGGGATTTAAAAACAAAAGGGACATGTGGCATCAACGCAGGTGGAGATAGAAAGTCACAGCAGCCAGGGATTAAAGCACAAGAGGACAGTGTAGAGACCAGCGTTGGAGGCAACACGTGGAGCAAGGAGGAGCAAAACAAAATCAAACCAGGTTGAAAAGTAGATCACGCAATAGTAGAGGACACAAGGGAACTGCGGCAACAATTAAATCAAGAGCAATATGGCTCACGCACAAGCAAATATAATAGAAGACGTGGACACTGGAGTGACGCAAATGAATAAAAAAAGCAGTAACTTGATTGGAGGAGCAGAACACGCATGAAGCCACAATAAATCAGCGCAGACACAAGGAGCTGGAGGCAATAATAGGAGCAAAATTAAATCAGCTGGGAGCATGCGGCAGTATAAAAACAAAGGAAAAATACAAGACAGCTGGAGGCATTCAACACAATGTTATGTATACCGTACCGGTCTCGGTACCAGATTGGGCTCTGGAACGGAACTATACCGGTATCGGTCGGTACCGGGTACTGTTTCGGGATATTTTTTAAATTTATAAAATAGTCCCTAAACTTTTTAAAAATTGAAAAATAGTCCATATTGATATATTATACAACTGTACTGTATACTTTACTAGTTTACTGTTTACATCAACCATGCTTTAAAAAATCTTAATAATAAATAATAATGACA
>JANZLX010000009.1:4240754-4257046 GCA_025531955.1 Erythroxylum orinocense | reverse complement strand
ACCCATAAGGGAATATTCTTTACCTTATTTTTTCAAGCTCCATTCCGGGTTGCCATCATTATAGGAAGAGTAGAAGTTGTGAGACATGCCAAGGACCCTCCTCAATAATTTTTTGGGCTTCTGTTGTAGAGGAGAAAGTGAAGATAATATTATCTTCCTCAGTGAGCATCACTTCTAATAAGCCTCTCCCTTTCCAATTCCTGTGAGCCCAAGCTTGAAGCACGGGGAAAGCTAGTCTTTTATCCATGAAAAAACCAACTAGAGTAGACTCCCAGGATTTTGCCCCTTCCTGTAAGATTTCTAGAGGTGGAGCAACTATAAGTTTTCCTTCCAATTCCACTAGATGGCAGAAAACTAAAGAAGTATCCTTTTTCCCCTACAACTTGTTTCCAAGTCCTCTTAGCTCTTATTGATGAAATTTATATTGCAAGTACATGATGCAAAGGGAGAGGTTCAACAGAGGGGAGAATTAAGTTTGGGAGTGAAAGCTGAGAGGAGGAGGAAGAAGAAGACTAGGCAGAAATGAGTTGTGCTGGGGGAATGGATGGAGGTAAGGGCTTGGGAGAAACATAGGAAGAAGGGGGAAGCAAGGGTAGAGGGGGGAAATCAGAAAGATTGGGAGGAATCTGATCTGACATGTTGCTAGAAAAGGAAAGAGGCCACTTTTTAGAAGGCAAAGCAGGAAAGTGGAGTATGGAAATGGAAAAACCAGTGGGCAGGAAGAAGAAAAAATATTGAGAAAGACTGCAATGCCCTTGGACAGGCTACAGCCGAAAGGCAGGAAGGGAGGAAGAAGCAGGAGGAAACAAAGAAATGGAGCAATCTAGAAGGAGGAAAGAAAGAAAAATAGAACACAAGAATTAGATAGAGAGGAAAGAAAGAAAGAAGGAACAGGAAGGCAGAGAAGAAGAAAAACTGGAGCTAGTTGGAAAAGGGAAAACAGAGTTGCAAGAAAAGATTGGAATGGGATCAAACTAGTGAGAAGGAGAAGCCTCTCTCTCTACCCCATTGCTTCTTACCAGTTTAAGTTAAGTTTTTTTTTATATAAGTATAAAGTTTTGATACTTACAAGTTGAAGTGTATGCTCCTGGTGGGTTAAAGATCCTCCAGTGTGTATAAATAGGCTCTCTCTGTTTGGTCCTTCATGTTTATAGGCAGAATTGCGCTCTAAAATAGATATTGCCTCAGGTGATGCCCAATAATGCTGCCAGCGACTCCATATTTCTTCATATATATGGTTTTCGTATACCATTCTTGTGTATTGAAGTAAGAGAGTCTTTATAGCGTGTACGAGCTCACTTGTCCTATACATTATAAATTACAACATCAAATTTTGGATCCCAAAAAAAGTCTTTCTGGAAAAAAAGAAAAACATACAATAAGTACTTATAAACGACAATATTTATCTAATTAATGTATATAATTAGATAAAATAAAATTGTATTTTGTGTACCTCAAACCCTGATAATAAAAATCTTTTGTCGATTGAGAGACATTTTTTTCATATATAACCCTCAAGATCAATCATCTCCTAAACTTTGGATGAGATATTTCTTGAGCATATTCTAGATAGAACTGACCTAATATAAAGTTATTTTAGATCATTTTCAAATTAAAACCTATAACTTCAATATCCATGATGTTATCATGTATTACAAAATTTTTAGAATTTTACTTACAAATTGTTGATAATTGTGATGTACGTTCTTCCATCAACTCCCTTAGCCCTAGGTTGGAGGTAACCTCCTTCATCTACAACATTTACCCCAGATATCGTGGATGGTGTAGGGCTGCTGGATGGCGTAGCAGGGCTACTAGATGGTATAACAATAGGTACAAAAGGTGATGCCTTCGTCTGGATGTGCAGTAGCATCTACAGAATGTGATGCTTCACCTGGAAATGCACTGACTTCTCTAAATCATTGTAACTTAAACCTTGGTCGCATCATATCATGTTTTCTCTTTAGCAGTATATTTTAAACTTGAAATTTACATTTTATTGAATTTTCCAATAATAGTTCAATATAAATTCAATAAATTGTTGATGCAATAATAGATTTATTCATATAATATTCTATTACAAACACAAATTAATTGCTATCAGCACTTAATTGTAGATCAAAATCTTCATCATCTTTTTTTGAAGTCAGGCTCCTTTTTAGATCTCTCACCCTCCTCATCCACTCTAGATAAAATTTCAACATATTCATTATTTAGATCATTTAAAGATTCATTTTCGTTGTATGTCACATATGCATTTATATCATAAACATCTTGAAACGCTTCACTTTTAATTCACTTATTTTCTCATTTTCCATGTAATTCAAAAACACCTATAAGTTTTACTTTGTATACGACCAACCAATCTGATTTATCTCGTCATAACCTAGGAAAGGGATATAATACACCTGGATCACTTGCATCACCAACATAAAAGGTTTAAATTATCTAAATCTTCTTCGCTGGTTGATTTAAACTAGATTGGATCGACTGTGCACTTTTGTTCCAAGATTAGGAATTGGATCAAACTATTTACACTTAAATATCACACTTTGTTTTATTTACAATGTAGGTTACTCAATTTCAAGTATCTCAATAATTTTACCATAGTAATCCATCAATTCTCCTTATATGCAAACCCCACTATTTACTACTACTATGATGTGACCATGATATTCTGTATGAAATTTGTATCCATTAATAAAATACACCAAATATGATTTAACAGTTTGTAAAAACAATTTATCATATTAAATAGTATAATGGCATCTAATCACTTTGATATGATAATTTAGTCATTTCAATTGTTGCAAGTGAAACTTACATATTTCTTGAACTATCGAGGAAAGTGTCTTTCAATTTCTTTATTCATATCATCCTATGTTGTTTCAAGCATTAGCTCGCGTAATCATTGCTCGTATAATCTAAAAGCATTATTATGTTTTTTAGTTGTGAACAACAGTAACTTCAGAAACTCAAATAATCTATTTCAAAATCAACTTAAACTTACTGCACGAAAGGTTGAACCTCTTGACAATTTAATAAAATGTAACCATGGGTAGCCTCTATTTCTTCTTCTGTTAACATTTTTCTTGTTGAACGTCCATATTTTCATCCTAGATATGTGAAAATGGATAAGTTACCATTAACATCACCTATTTCTCCCTTAGCGTCATTACGATGAACTTTTTTTTCTCTTGTGTGCACATGCATCTCAAAATAATGTAAACAAAATATACTGGCTTCCTCCTCTAAATAAGCATTACATATCGAACATTCAACTCTAGCCTTGTTTTTGACTTTTTTCTTCAAGTGATGCAAATACCTACATTACAAATAGGGTTATTACAATTTTGTGATTAAAATATGCTAAAACTTTTATTTAAATATTAACTATAATTACCTCTCAAACAGATACATTCATTAATATTAAAGCAGATCAGTAAGTTTAGTCTCGTGTGCTAAATGTAAGGTTAGATGCTCCATACAATCAAAGAAGCTTGGAGGGAAAATCCATTCCAATTTGCATATAATAACTAGAATTTCCCTTTTTAGTTTTTTCATTTCAGTCAACTTTATTTCAGATGGTGTTAAGCTTTTGAAAAACAAACTTAATTCTATTATAGCTTCCCAATCCTTATTTGGTAGCAACTCCTGAAATGTAATTGGAATTGGCCTTTGCATAAACACATAACTTTTTATCCTAAATAATTTGTACTTCCTTATATTCACACACCTTGCCAAGTTCGAAACATAATCATAGGGAAACTTTAGACTTTTCAACCATTCATACAAAGTTTTGCTTTGTTGTTCATCCAAAATGTAAATTGCTTTTAGATATTTACCGGTGCAAAGATCTTTGTCTAACTTTTTCCTTCTACAAAAAGTTTCAAATCAACTCGTGATTTCACATTGTTCTTTTTCCTCCCTTCAATGTTCATTATGGTGTTGAGCAAATTGTCAATTTTTTTTCAATATGCATCATATCTAGATTTTGATGTATCAAATTACTTTTCCAATTTGGAAAATCCCTAAAGATACTTCATTTTCTCTAACCAAAGTTTTTACTAATGCTTCTTCTAACTTCTTCAGTTTCAAGTTTCGTAACTTTTAACAACTATAATTCATCAATCTCCTCTAATATCTCTTTACCAACTTTGGGGGGGGGGGGGAGGAGGTGTTTGTATAATCCTATTCTTAATAAACTTTTTTTATTGTGTTTAAATGGATAATATGGAGGAAGAAATTTCTTATGGTTATCAAACCAAGATGTTTTGGTCCTGTTAGGAAGATAAAACGCATCAGAATCATTACTACAGTAAGGACAAGCCAATTTTTCTATTGTGCTCCATCCAGACAATATAGCATACACAGGGAAATCACTAATAGTTCACATCAAAGCTACTCTCAACAAAAAAATTTTGTTTAAGAGACACATCATATGTCTTCATACCAAATTCCCAAATATAATACAATTTAAAGTCCAATGGTTATAACAAAACATCAATTTTATACTTTGGATTTGTAGGCCCTGGCACAATCACTATCAAGAATATAAATACCTCATTCATACATATTCATAAAAGCAAATTATAAGGAGTAATTATGATTTACCAAAAGTTTGGAATCTATATCTTGACAATCTCAACCTAAGATTTTGACTTTTAGCTACAAACTCAAAATGAGTGTTATTGAAATGTTTCTATGTAAGTGCATTCGATAAATGACTCATTATTTCATCTTCCTATTCATGTTCATTATGCCATTTCATGTGAGATGCAGTAACATCAGATACAAATAGTCTTTAAAGTTTCAGAATTAGCGGGAAATAATACATTCGGTTCTAGGGTACTAATTTCTGTTTTATAGAACTCTATCTAGAATTGAACCTAGATTGACCACAAAATTTGCAATCTTATAACTCCACATCATCTCCCTAAAATAACATACATCCCAATTTGCAACAACTAATTTTTTCAACTGGCAAATCGAGACCTCCAATAAGTTTCTTCATATTGTAGAAATTATCAACCATTGTAAGATCAGAAGGAAATGCTTCATTATAACAAGCAAGAATTTTATCCAAACTTTGATAAGAAATATGTCCTTAAGACTTTATGTTCAATATTTGAGCAATTGAAGATAATTAAGTTATGGTCTCACAATTTAGCCATAATTCTTGGTCAATTGATTTAGCAAGTCAAAAATTTTTTTGACATATGAGTTTAGTTCTTTTTCAAGATTTTCTATATTTTCTTGAAAGGTATAACTAGCTGCATCATAAACTATTTGGGTGTAAGGACTTTCAGTTTCACCCACATTATTTGTTATAAATCTAGTCCCCATTTAAACCATCAACATTTATTGACGAGTTTACATCATTACCCCTTGAGGTGTTACAAATTAATGGCTCCCCATGTCGTGTCCACTCAAAATAATTTGGTACAAACCTTTTTCTTAACAAATGGAGATTCACCTCATCAATAGGAAGAAAACAAATATGTTTGCACTTTTTATATGGTCATCTAATCTTTGGACCATTTATATATGCTAGTTGAGAACGTGCATATTGAATAAAAGCTTCAACTCCCTCAACAAACATAGGATTAATGAAACCATTAGGTGTTAATCATTTATACATCCAAGATCTATCAACATTAGTCATTTTTGTAAAGCTGTTATTTAAAAAAGTGATTTCATAGTTAGTATCATTTATTTCCCCTAAGTTTTCAGAATATGTAATATTTACTTTATAAAACATCAAGTAAGTTTTTATAGGTCTCTGACCGTTTTTCCTCCAATTTGAAACCAACATATCCCACCAATGAGTTCATAATTATACAAATTGAACACATGCGAGTATCAGTCAAATAAAAAATATGGCAACCAAGCACTATAGTATATGACATTATTTATACCTGTGAATTAAGAAAGCAAGTTCTTGCTGTGAATTTTAGGCTCATGGACTGTTTCACTGATAAGCCTCATGGGAGTTGCATCATAGGTTTCCAACCTATATATCATCCATGGGGTTTATTATGCCTTAAATCATCCATAGTTATACAAACTCAATCAACATGCAATAAGTGCTTATGTAATTCATACATCTAGCCATCAATTATTCTAACAATATTCCAAAACAACAATATACAAAACCAAGATAACTATGTTTGCATTAATCACCAACAAGTTGATTTCCAAAAGTTTGATTTTAAACAGGCATTATAGTACTTGGCATTATTATACCATATGAATCAAGAATGCAAGTTCTCGTTGTGTCTCCTAGGCTAGTGGAATTTTTCACTGATAAGCCTCATGAGAACTTCATCATAGGTTTCCAGCCTATATGCCATCCTAGGGGTTTATTATGCCTCAAATCATCCATAATTACACAAACTCATTCAACATGTAGTAAATACTTATGCAATTTATACATCTAGTCATCAATTATTCTAACAATATTCCAAAAACAAAACATATAAAACCAAGATAACTATATTTGGATTAATCACCAAAAAGTTGATTTACAAAGTTTGATTTTAAACAAGCAATATGATTTGTGGCATTGTTACACCATATGAATTGAGAAAGCAAGTTCTAAATATAACTCTTAGGCTCGTGGAATTTTTTACCCATAAGCCTCATAGGAGCTGCATCACAAGTTTCTAGCCTATATACCATCCTAAGGATTTATTATGCCTCAAATCATCCATAATTATACAAACTCATTCAACATGCAGTAAATATTTGTATAATTCATACATCTAGCCATCAATCATTCTAACAATATTCCAAAACAACAACATATAAAACCAAGATAACTATGTTTGCATTAATCACCAACAAGTTGATTTCCAAAGTTTGATTTTAAACAAGCACTATGATAAATGGCATTGTTACATCATATGAATCGAGAAAACAAGTTCTCACTGTAACTTTTAGGCTTGTGGAAATTTTTACCGATAAGCCTCATAGGTGCTGCATCATGGGTTTCCAACCTATATACCATCCTAAGGGTTTATTATGCCTCAAATCATCCATAATTATACAAACTCATTCAACATGCAGTAAATACTTATATAATTCATACATCTAGCCATTAATAATTTTAACAATATTCCAAAACAACAACATACAAAACCAAGATAGCTATGTTTGTATTAATCACCAACAAGATGATTTCGAAGTTTGATTTTAAACAAGCACTAAAGTACGTGGCATTGTTGCACCATATGAATTAAGAAAGCAAGTTCTTCTTGTGACTCTGAGCTCGTGGAATTTTTCACTGATAAGCCGCATGCGAGTTGCATCGTAGGTTTCCAGCCTATATTCTATCTAAGGGTTTATTATGCAAAGAATTGTCTTGTCAATTACGTCAATTTCTTTTGTTAGTACTAAGTTTGAATTAATCATGTACAAGTTCAAGTCCTTATGTTTCAAATTAAACAATGCCCATACATGTACTCTATTAAACCCCAGCCTAAAATCTCATCAATCATTTTGATAGGTAAAATTGTAAAGAACAACTCAAAGTTGTAGACATTACTTAGATGAATGACTTACCTTGATAGACGGACAATCGCAAACTATAAAGAAGACGAATGAGATTGAACAATTACCGGCGCTCTTAAACACATAACATGGCATGTAAGAAATACAATATTAATCCTTGATGATGAGTTTATTATGTCATTTTGGTAGCATTTTTTTGAACTCTGAAATATAGTTCAACATTAATCCCTATTAATGACTATTATCAAGTAAATTGACATAACTTGACGCATTTTATGGTTCAACAAAATTAGGGACATGTGAACTTTTTTTATGTTTCTTATAAATATAGTTTTAAAGTTATTTTGGATAAATTTTTCATTATTTTCAATAATGATATACTAGTACATTCTAAAAGTAAGAATATATTAAGCATTTAAAAAAAGTTCTCTAGACCTTTAAAGAATATAATTTATATGCTACGTTTTATAAGTGTAAGTTTTGGCTAGATTAAGGTAACTTTCTTAGTCATATAGTATTTAAAAATGGGGTCATAGTTCATCTAAAGAAGATTAAGATAGTTAAATAATGACCTAATCCTACTTAATGACAAAGATAAAAGGTGTCTTAGGAAAGATAAGGTATTACAAGAGATTTATTTAGAAATTTTCAATAATTATTGCATAATTAACTAGGATTAAGCATAAAAATGTCAAATTTAATTAGAGTGATTTATATAAAGAAAGCTTTTTTGAGGTTGAAATAAAGCCTTATTATTGTGACAATTTTATCCCTTTCTTTTAAAGATGAGTACTTTGTACCATATTTGTATGCTTTTTGAGTTGGTTTAAGGCTTGTTTTGATGCAAAATGATAAAACATTACCTATTTATCAAGGTAACTTAAGTAATAGAAAGTAAACTATCTTGCTCATGACCTTAAGCCAATAAATTATACTATAGTGCTTCAGAATCATACAATACTTCGCAGTTCACAAATAAAGTTTCTGAAGGTTTTGCAGAATCATGCAATACTTCGCAGTTCACAAATAAAGTTTCTGAAGGTTTTGCTTTAATTTGACATCTTGCTCATGACCTTGAGATAGCAGTCATGAGTAAGATGTCAAATTAAAGCAAAATCTTTATAAAATTTATTTGTGAACTGTAAATTATTACATGATTCTAAAGCAATATGGAACAATTTATTGGTAAGGTACATCTAAGTATCAAAATAAGATTTGACAATGTTATCCAAATCAATATCAATGGGTAGTAAAGAAACCATAATGCATTACAAAAATATTAATGTATGGTATTTTTACCTCAACAGATGATTAAACCAGTACCTCAACCTAATAAAAAACAAAAACCAGTGATTACCCATATAATCAAACTAGAAATAAAAATCCATACAATTAAAGCAGTACACAAAACCTAGTAAAAACAAAACCTAAAGACATCATAAAAAACAATCAAAGATTGACCACTTATCTCAATCGATGATTAAACGAAGACGATGATGATGGCACGTGATGGAAGAAGATGGATGTAGAGAAGGGTAGATAGCGAGGAATCCGAAGCACACACGATGGACAACGAAGAACCAGCGATGGCGACAAAGCAAAAAATGAAGAAAGAGAGAGGAGAAAATGATGATGGATGAGGGAGGTTCATGGGTAGGTTTAATGTTTAACGAAAACGATGTTGTTTGGTGTTAAACCAAACGACGTCATTTTCATTTTATTAAAAACATTGAAGTTGAAGCTAACAACGGCTAGACACTAAACAAGTTTATTTACTAATCATAAAAAATGAAATCAAAGAGAAAAACGCAAAACAATAATAGAAAACAAAGAAATCATAATTCTAAATCTCCCTTTCTCTTCCATTAAATTTTCTTGCAATTATAGATTTGATTTTGTTATTGAATAGATCTTTTGATGTATTCTTCGTGTTTTCCTCATCCTTTAACCAAAGTTGTTGCCTGTCTAAGTTTCTTACGTCTCAAAACTATTTAACAATCCGACTCTTTCCTATTTACCTCTGCTTACATCCTTTTATAGTAAAAACTAGGATTTCTGGGATATACACGGTCATTTACACTTGCGTGTAGGAGACCTTGTATAATAAAGAAAACATCTAAATTCATGATTTCATATGGGCACAAAGACTTACATGACTAACATAAATGGTCTTGTATCTCGAGATGCAAAAGAGTGTAACTCCATATGACCAGAAACCAAATTCTTCAATCCTTACACATTTACGAAGAATTACACAGTCATTGTACACGATTGTGTAAGTTCTTAGTTGCTTTAAACATTTGTTTTATACCATGTTTTTACTTGAATTCTTATCCTTTTTGTACATAAAGCCAAATATAATCTACAAATGCATTTAAAACAAATTAAGTACCAAATATACAACAAAACTATAAAATATCAAGAAAAACATGTTAAATATGAGTGTATAGTTATATTCAAGTTAACATCTATTAAACATCCTTACACTTAAATTTTTGCTTTTCCTCAAGCAAATCATAATCTAAATTATTAATTTTACAACATCCCTCCTTTATTAATCCCAACTTGTCCATCCATATTCTAATTCATCATATCATATTAATCAAATTAACATACTCAAGTTATCCTAAAACTAACTTCATAAGTTAATATTAATAATAATCATGTCAATAATCTTATTGAAATCAAAAGCATAACTCTTTACTCCCTCACCAAGATTTCACTCAATGCACTTAAGTGTTTAGTGTGAACAATATCAAACTCTCAAAGCAAAGCATAGTAAAACTCTTAACCGCAAGCTTGCAATATTATCACAATCTCCACCACATATATGTAAACTAGAAACAAAAATCAAAAGTTCTTTATAAGGTTGTAATGGGGCTTAGGTAAGGTATGATTGAGATAAGGAAAATGTGACAAATTTGAAAGAAATTTACTAAAGAGATCTTACAAGAAACTTGTTCACAATATACAAGTCCTTTCATTACAAATCCATTGTTACTATGCATTTATTATTGACTCTTTTCAACCATTCATCATATAACACAATTAAAGAAATATTAGACCTTTCAAACTTTCATGTTTTAAACAATCAAGTAATATAAATAACCTTTAAGGTTTAAAACAGTAAAATGGCTTCATACAATAAAGGATAATAATTGTTATAATCAATGAAAAAGGCTAAGGCTAAAAACTAGTTATTTCTAAAGGATAAAACATGGTAAGGTAATTATTAAGAAATAAGCTTAAACAATTGTTGAATCTAAATGTCTTTATCACTTAATGCTTTCATTTTAACACGTGTGATCAATATGTATAATAAAAACAAACTTTAGATTTCTTCAACTATGCGTAAAAACACATATGAAAGAATAGAAGAGTTTAACATTTTTAAATTTTTTATGAAATTTGGGTATTAGGGCACAAAAGCTTACACAAAAATGGTTATATTATGTGTATAAATAATATACAATTTTCATTCTAATTGATTATCTCAATGCCTACTAAAAGTATAGCTTAGAAAAGTAAGTTTATTTTAGCGATCATCCTTTTGCATAATAGTTCAAATTAATATTCATATATGAAATAAAGTACTTACGCTAGATTTCATCTAACTCAAATTATCAGTTAATAAAATGTAATAATAAAGATTATCATAAACTTAATAAAATTATTAACTGCTTCGCCATATTTAAAATTGTACATTGTCCCCAATGTACACAATATAAGCATATAAAAATCAAAACGGAGAATGTGGAGTTTTGCACTTCCCTAAATAATAAGATTTTCTGATTTTTGATTTCGTTGAAGTTGGAACTGTCCATCCTATACTAGATGCAAACATCCTTTCAAAATATAAATAAAAGGGATAAGAGATGAAAGAAATGAAAATAACGAAAATAACTAAGGGACATAGAAATAACATAACATAAAATGAAATGAAATAAAGTCATATGCTAAACATCAAAATAGAAACAAAATAACATGGAATTTTTAAAATAAAACCTATCCTAATTCATGGGTTGTCTCCCATGTAGCACTTGTTTAATGTCCTTAACTCAACATACCTTTTCACCTTACCATATTTTGGGTTTATAATCAGTAGCTTACTTCCACTAGTTTCTTCCCATAGCAATTTCATATCCTGTAAGTAAGTTAGATGTTGTAAGATGATCATAAGAGTATAATTTATCAAATTAATATATCCTATTGATTGCATTAATGTCCTTTTTAATGAAAATTTTTTAATAAAATAAGGGATAACAAAACTCCCTTAATCTTCGGTAGATACAAAAAGTCTTGCAGGAAGTGGGACCATTGTACTTAAGGTGACTACCAATGATTTATTAATAGTTTCCTCAATTGGTTTCTCCTCTAGCTCTTCCTTAATCTCCTTTGTCCACTGTTCTACTTTCTCTTCTTGGAAAATGGCTTCTTCCTATTCATCTTCTTCAATTGTCCTTTGCCACTTCTCTATTTAAGCTGCTTGGATAGAGGCTTCCTCCTGTTTTTTGTCCTCTACTTCTGGTAGCTTGTTTTCACTTCTAAGGGTGATTTCCACGTTTATTAGGATATGTTTTAGCAGTACTAGGCAAACCCCCTTACAATTTGTTAAATAATATTCATGTCAGTTGGCTAACTTGATTCACCAAGTTATCTATATAAGCGTCTGTTCTCTAATATCTTATGTTTGATTCTTGAACAAATTTGGCCATCATATCCTTTATAGTTAACTTCTTAACTTAAGATTCTTATTGTTATAAATATTTAGGTGGAGTGTAATCATTTCATATATAAGTATAAGAGTTGCCCCTTTGAATTATAAATATTCTCCTACGGTGTACTTTGAGATTGGTTATGTATGTTTTATTTCTCCTATATGTAATTTGGCGCCAGAAAATCATAATTGTTATAGTTACTCTCACAATTGTCGCAACACAACAGGAAATTCGATTTAACTTTTGAAAACATGTCACCAAACCTTTCCTTCCAATACGGTGATGCTATTATAGGTGATGACACATCATAGCTCCCATAAGAATACTGTTCGCTCTATTCTTTCATTGTGATTTGTGGCTATAACAATGAATTATAAATCCCAACAATAGTTCACAAACTCAAAGTCAAAGTAGATACGTTCAAAATATAATTAAATGAGTAAGCCAAAAATAAAGAAAAATACAAGAAAAATAAAATAAAATAAAATAAGGTAAAATAATTAATTAATTAATAATAATGGTTAGATTAATAAAATCTAAGATTTCCTAATATTACTGTCTTCTACAACAGTGCCAAAAACTTGATTGGCCTAGGGTTAAGATCAATATTAATTTTACCACAAGTTCACGACTTAACTGTAGCTAGCATAGGTAAGTACAGGTCAATCCTATAAAGACAGTAAGTACTAGCAGTTACCCTTTTTCTATTATCAAGCATAAGAATTAGATTTTTTTAATGAAAAATTAAAATGAACGAATAAACTAAAATTGGAAATAATAATGAACACAGGACAAATGGAATACGAAGAAAAATTAATATCAAATAATAGTGTCTAAATGATGAATCCCGTTAAAAATCATTAAATAGTTAACCTTTTATCATGCAATTATATTGTTGATTATTGAATCATGGAAATTCCTATTTTATATTAATATTTCTCTCGAGACTATTAACAACTAATCTATCAGTTGATTAACAAAAATCTTTCTAGATAAAACCCTTAGGATTGCATGATCAATCGCTATTAGGTTTGACCTTAATCTAAAGGATTCATATCTGCCTATCTCTGGGTTTGCATGCAACTCTTTCCAATTATGATATATCTATTCATAAAAGAGAATCTTTCAATCTCAATCATATGAAATCAAATCATGCCCTAATATTTTGGATATATTAGAACAAAAATAAAACAGATTATTGAATCGCAATAAATCAATGAATATAATTGCATTACATAAAAGAATAAAACATATTGTTATCACACATTATAGTTAATTACACCTAGATTCTAAACATGTTTAGTTACTAATCATAGAAAATGAAATCAAAATAAACAAGCAGAAACTAATAGAAAACAATGAAATCATAATTCTAAATCTCCCTTTCTCTTCTATTGAATCTTCTTACAATTATGGGTTTGATGTTGTCATCTAACAGATCTCTTGTCATATTCTTAATGTTTTTTCATCCCTTAGAAAAATCGTCACCTCTTTATGTGTCTTATGTCTCAAAACTGCTTAATAATTTGTCTCTCTCCTCTTTGACTTTGCTCACGTCCTTTTATAGTAAAAATTAGGGTTTTTAGGATATAAACGATCACTTACATAGGTTTGTGAGAGATACACAATTTTATATCTCAACATACACGTAAATGTAACTCCATACGACTAGAAACGAAATTGTTCAATCTTGACACATTTATAGAGACTCAAACAGTCACTGTACATAGTCGTATAGGTTCTTAGTTGCTTCAAATCTTCATTTTATAACACATTTTCATCTGAATTTTTCTCCTTTTAGTCCGTGATGGAAAAATAACCTACAAATGCACATAGAGCCAATTAAGTACCAAATGTACAACAAAACTATGAAATATCAAGCAAAACATATTAAATATGGGTGTATACACATCTAATGTTCGCTGATGATTTATTACTTCTGTCTGGGGTAGATCTGTTCTCCACCAACATTCTCAAAGACATTTTGCACAGGTTCTCTAATTGGTCAGGCTTGCAAGACAAAATCCACAAAAGCAGCTTCTATTGCTCAGTCTAGGATGTAGATGTAGTAGGAATAGATGCCAGTGCAAGAGTTATTGTGAACTTTATTTGAGGAGCTTTGTCTTTTCCAGTAGACGGGGAAGGTCGAGACTTTGGTGGTGAAGAAGGTAGAGTTTTGATTTGCAAAGGTTTTGTCCATGAACCTGTGGGTTCAGCAGGTTTAGTCTATAAAGGTGAAAGTTCATAAGTTGGTGGAGAATAAATGGGTTGGGATTATAGGAAAAGATGTAGGATAGGCTCTATAAATATTCTTGGGCTGTTCCTTTTGCATATCAACTTCCATTCCTTGAAGAATTTCTTTTAGCTTTCTCATTTCTTGCACTTTAGTGGTGAAGTTAGAGCCAAAATACCGAGTAGCAATGTATCTGTGAAGATGTGCATCTAGTTTGGTCAGCTGAGCTTTATAAGATTTACATAAGCTTTGAACTTCAATAGAGACGCCATTTAGTACCTGGTGAGTAGTATGGGTGTGATGAGTTAAACCATCAAATTTATAATCAATTTATCTAAGGACTTTGTTTTAGTTCAAAGCATTGTCAGTATGCCAGCTGAGAGTTTCATCAACAGGATTTGAAAGCATTATTCCATGAGCACTCATGCCGGAGGCACGAATATATAGGTTAGAGATAACTCTTTGTTGATCATTTATATATCTCTCCAGGGGAGGAAAATCTTCCTCATAGGGATTGACCATCATACAAGGAAGTGGAGAGGGTGTAGAAACAAGAGATAGAATAATTGGTTTAGGTCTATTGGAGATTGACTCTAGATGGAACAAAGGTTCCTTGTCAACAACTTTGAGTTATGCTCAAATACTTCTAGGTCTTGGTCTTGAATTCTCAATCTAAGGTTTAGAATCATCATCATGATCCTTATGTTGATAGTGGAATTGTCGAGAAAGTTGACAATTATAGGTCTCCTTGATTCTGTTCTTCTTCTTCCTTCGTAGTCGATTATAAAGTTCATTATCATCACTATCTGAATCAGTGTTCAGACATACTTCACAATTTGGTTCACATATAGAAAGATCTACATCTCAGACAAAATGTCCCCGATGATAGTTAAAGTATATAAGTTCTCCATCTGATTTGAAATAATGGATCAAAGGTTTATCTTTGCCTTCTTTATGCGAGAACACAGGTTAAATAATCAAAATAGGACCAGAGGTTATTGAGGATCTAGGTTGATCTTCAGTAGGCTTGGTGTATATTGATCTGACTGATGCATCTCGAAGGGTTTGAAGAATAGGAGGAGTTGTGGTGTGGAAGGAGTGCCCATAGTGAGTTTGAAATACTTTCTAGTAGTTAGTGATCCATTCAGTTGATATTAGCTTTTCAAGCTCCCTTGATGGTGCAGAGTGGCTATAATAACTGTAAGATTGTAACATCCCGTTACTGGCGGGGAGGTTAGAATAGTAATTCTGAGTGGTCAATAGGCGTTTAGAAATGCCCTTACATGTTCATACATAATCTCATATCTGCATACATATGAATAGTAAATTTTGCACATGTAAATGGCTGTACATGCATTAATGACATTTCCTGGTATAATTGTGAATGAAATGTGATTGTTATGATAAATGTGATTTCTTGTGTTTGAAAAATTGATTGGAGAGGGTCATTGAGGTTTTAAAATTGTTAGTGAATTTTAGTGAATTGTTTTGTGAAATTTTGGAGTATTTTTCGGACTAAGAAAAATGTCAAGTGGCAGACGGATTGTTTCCCAGTAGTAGAAATAACTGTCCAATGGCACTGAAAATTTAGATACATGATTTTAGGATTTATTAATTTGAGTCATTGGAAATTTGAGGAACAATTGGAGGAGAAATTGGATTTTAATTGGAAAGAAACTAGGTGGGCATTTTAGAGTGTGACATGTGGCAAGTGACACTTGTCACTTGCCTAACATGCCATCTTGCTTTGCTTTTATTAAAAATCCTCCTTCCTTTGGCTTTCTCGACACTTCTCTTTTCCTAAGGTTTATTTGGTGCTTTAAGTGTGA
>JANZLX010000009.1:4184367-4204393 GCA_025531955.1 Erythroxylum orinocense | reverse complement strand
GACGGTCTCTTTTGGTCGTTATGGTTTGACATCGTTATATAGACACATGGATCCTGGCTTTCGGGAAGGTCCCGGAATAAAAATTTTTGTTATCTGCACCGTGTGCATGTGATGCACACACCGGGATTTTCCTACAATTTCAAATTATCTCATTTTTTCTTTTACTGTCATTGATATTTAAAACTGGATTGGATATATCCATTATGTATATTCCATTGCATAATGTACACATAGCATAGATCATTCCGTTCAAACTAATTGAATAATCATTGTTATTAAATTTAAATGGAAACTAGCTTTATTAAGACTAGAAACTGAAATAATAGTCTTAGTTAATACAGGTACATAAAAACAATCATCCAATTATATTACAAGCCCACTGAGATATGTCCATACATAAGTTCCTATGGCTAATGTAGCAACTCTTGCTCGATTGCCCACACGTAGGGTTGACTCTCCCTTGTTGAATATTAATGTCAATAAGAAACATACTTGAAGTAGATGTGGCATCTGATGCCTTCTTCTATTTTAGTGACTCCAGATAGGCCTTACAGTGCCTCTTCCATTAGCCATCCTTGCCATAGTGGAAGTGTGTTCCCTTAGGGGCAATCTCTTTGGATATCTGGTTCATCTTATAGTTAAGCACAAACTATGAATAACTATTAGTTAATCCAGCTAGAATTAAGTCTACACTTAATTCATGATCCATAAAAAAAAAAAAACCTAAGGATTCTAACCTCTCAATACAGTCATTCATCTTTAGTGCATATTGCACTAGAGATGTTCCCTTAGTCATCTTAGAATGGAAGAGCAACCTCGAGGTCTCGAAGCTTTTAGACCTAGCTTGCTCATCAAATAGCTCCCTCAGATGATAGACTATAATATGAGCATCCATAACCTCAACCGCTTTTGCAATTCCGGTGAAATAATGGCCAGCATTATATAGCTAGCCATCTCACGATCATCGACATGCTTTTTATATGCCCTCTGAACACTATTAGAAGCATCAGCAGTGGGGATATCAGGAAGTGGTTCTTCCAAGACATAACCAAGTTTCTCCGACTTAAAAACTATTCTTAGGTTCCTTAGCTAGTCTAGGAAGGTAGGTTCAGTCAACTTATTGGCTTCCATAAGTGCGCATAGGTTCACACTAGTGGTCATGGTGTTGATTCTTGTCAAAGAGCGAAATGGTGTTAGACTATACGTAAATGGATATCAATTAGGAATTTAATAACATGCCGTATTGCTAACACTATTTTCTCAACGAATCCATAACCCTCTATACGAATCTGAGAGAACTTGTATAGAATTTTTCCTAGTGGATCGATATCCAATATCCCTAAAAATGACCTTGGGTTTGCCCAACAAGACACCTTAGGTCAATCGGTAGGTATCGATCATACCATTGCATTTATAATGCAACTATCGAATCTAGTGCTATCAACTGTTGATGTGTTCACCCACATTGGGCTATCAACTCTTAATGCATGTACACTACCTAACTTAGCCTCTGTCCACATTGACTTTGGGTTTGCCCAAGAAATCAACTCTTCTAATTAAAAACAACATTTTAATCCAAAAATCATATTTCCATAGATCGAACATATTCGTGTAGAGCAGGCTTGGGTTTGCCCAACAACCCTAACTCTAAAAGAACTCTAGTTCTCACCATATTAATGGAAGGCGTTAGTTTTAATATTCTAAGTGAGGGATTTCTACTTAGGTCTCATTTAACTAGGATGGTCTTATATATATATATATGTATAGTTACTATAGCTATATGCCATGATATGGACACCTCAATCATATTGGGCTTAAGTCCATGACCATCCATCATACAATTCCAAACAATCCTAGCATGCATTCTTTAATGCATCAAATTAAACACATAAGTTTTGGTTGTGACAATTTATGGATCCTAAAATTTGGAAGTTGATTCAACTCTTGAATCGAATTGCTAACTCATTTTAATCTCAGCTAAATTTAATTTTGTATGTCATTTTGATTTGGAATTTAATATTAATTAAATTAAATTAAACTCCAATTTCCAGAAATTAATTCAAAAATTAATTATTTGAGGTCAAAATTGAGCACTTTAATTTTGTCACACATGCCACTTTCTAGTCATACTAGAAAATTTAATGCTCCACTTAAATTAATTCAAGAATAGTTTTCAAAAATTCCTAATATTTCCAGAATATCAAATCATCATTCCATACATCTCAAGTTCATTTTAAGTTCATCAAAATTATTTTGGAATCACCCAAAATCATCAAGGTAACTGAAACTACACCTAGAGACATAAAATTGACAAATTTTACATCTAAAATTTTTCTAGAAATCTAATTTTGAGCTAATTCATTTTGGATGCATAAAACATTAAAATAACACATTTTCATGACATAAAAATATTTTCAAGGTTCTAGAACCGAAACATACACATACAAAATTATCAAACAAAATAGTTCTATCAATTTCAACAAAATTGACTAGATATGTTTATTGTTTGAAAAATTAATTAAATTTTTTTAATTAATTTTGGAAAAATTCCAGAGGATTAAAAACATTCTAAATATGTTTACATAATTTTTCGAGAATCAAATTCCAAGAAAAGCATGTTCAACCTTAACAATTTAGCCAACTAACATCAAATATTTTGTAGGAAAATAGTTTTCATACATGTTTCATAAAATTAGAAAATAAATATTTTATTAACATTAAAATCAATTTTTAATCATGAAAGAAAATTGTGAAAATAAATTTTCAAATTTTAATTTCGAATTTTCTAAGAACAGAACCTCAGTTGTCACAACCATGCAATCCTATTGCACATGTAATAGAAACTACATATAATAGGCATAAGATGTCTCTGATACCACTGTTAGGTTTTGATCTTGCATCACATGCGTCAAAAATAGAAAACTGTAGCGGAAATATAAAACAAAACCTAAAAAGTCATGAACTTTCAAGTGACATTAGATGTAACTTTAACAGAAACATGAACTCAAGATGTGTATCTTACAAATCTCCTTCATTCTTTGTTGTCTTCATCTTTTTAGGTTGTAAATAACACCAACCAAAGGAGGACGTCTTTCATGATATCCACATGAAGAGCAAAGCCTAAAAACCTCTTAGGAAGAATGGTTAGAATATACACAAAGTGCTACCTTTGTGATATATTCTTTGAGAGAGTGTTTGTAGAGAGTGAGGGAAGATGATGAACAATTCACCAAAAAAGTCTCTTGTTTTCACATAACACTTTCACCAAAATTGATGTTTCTTACACCCTTTGGCCTTCCTTTAACCCCCAACATCGATGGAGAGTTAGTGGGAATTAAATGGCTTTTAATCCCACTTAATTTAGCATGAAACTTCCACCCCTTCTTTAAAGGGTAATATTGTCATCTTGCTTAATAAGCAAGATTCACATGTGTCATATGATTCACAATCAAATGAACCTAAACTATCACACTTGTGTAGCTTAGTCATGCATCTTTCACATCTTAGATCCCCATCTAAAACCATTTTACTCATTCTTCACATCTTCAATACTTGTGACCCATTAGGTTCCCGGATATGTTAGCGAGTTAAGTTAACACTTAAATCAAGCAAGTCATGAGTGCTATCTAACAGCAACACATCGTGACCCTAATTGATGGAAAAGTTAGTAGTTTGACTACGAACCCTTCCATAGATAATGTTCCCGTGCAATTAATCCTTTCACCATCTATACCTCACTTGGTTTAGAGTATGGCTAAACTGTCAACTCCCACTAGACTGACTATGTCACATCTAGTCCAAGTGATGTTAGTTCTTGTCCTCGAGGCTCATTAATCGATTGGATATGTCACTGAAGACTATCTTCATGAAATTTCCACTCTGGCCAGAGATTCCTTAGTGACCCCGGTAAGAGGTCATGGGTATCATCTTCTTCTATCAAGAGTGGTGAACACTTTATTGGCTACTTAATTATCTTCGAATACCTCAAGTTGTACCTAATCACCACCCTATGAGAAATCTCTAAGAGGCAACGAAGAATAAATAAAGTACAGGATTAGTATCCAAGATATCCTTAAACACCTTAAGTCTAAGGATATTTGCACCATTGCTATGATGAGACTATCATTAACCCCAGAATAGATTATCCATATAATTGTCTTATAGCAGGTCATCTAATGTATTTACTACTCTCTGCAAGCATCCATATGTTAACTCTAAACAAGTCATGCTTACAGCCTATGAGATCTACTGCTTGATCTAATCAAGGAGTATAACATGTGTCAGTATGTTAGGATTAATAATGTCCTATCTAATTAATCCTATTACTAGGGATGATTTAGATACTAACATAATTACACATGATAGGAATCTCATTATCATGATCTCATCATGATATCCTTCATACTATGTAATGTATCAAGGACTTCATTAATTTGATTTAAGATCACTCTCAATTCATAAAGAACATTAACATTAAATTAACGAACAAGCCTTTTTATTAATTAAAAAGATTTGTACAATAACTGCTAAAGTTGATTGCCTTTAGAGCAATTCTCTAATAGAAACAATGTCTCGGACATATTGATTCAAGAATTAAAACATATAATTGAATCCTAATGAATCAATAATCAAATTGCATTAAGTAAAAAAAAAATCACAAAGTCTATCCCAATTTAGGGTTTATCCCACCTAGGCTTTAAAAGAATTTAGTTTATAAACATAGAAACAAAATCAAAAGTTTAGAAGAAGAATTAAAAATAAGACAAGTCATTATATATTCTCTAATGTTATTGGATGAGTGCTCTTTCTTAGATCTCTAAGTTAATCCTTGTGTTTCTAAGGACTTAAGTTTTAGAAGTGTGTTTAGAACTACAATTCTACCTTTTAAATTTGACCCGCTTTAATTAGTCATCACAATTATGTTTTATCCTTTGTTTTAGGGTTTTTAGAGTGGACTTATTCAACCACATAGTTGTATACATAACCTATCCTTTAAAAAATCTGTAAAGTTGTAAGTAGACATGTTGCCATAAACTTACACGGGTAGTGGACATACCTATCTGGATGACTTACATGAGTGGTCCACCTTAACATAGGTGAAACAATATCTTTGAAACCATACATGCTCATAGAGATGAACACAATCCTTCAAATAACCTTGTACATGACTTACACAAGCGTGTCCTTCATCAATATAGGCATGTTCCTCCAAAATTGATCCAATTCTTCTATTTTCTATCCCAATTTTAACTTAATTCTTCTCCTTTTAATCCATGAAGGCAATTGAGGCCTATAACCATACTAACAAGTAAATAAGTACTAAAAACATCATAAAGCTCTCAAATAAACAAGCAAAGCACACCAAATATGGGAATAAAAACAAAGTCTACTAAACATTTATCAGCGTTACAATATGATATTGGTTTAAAATATTTCATTAAGTTAAGGTCACTTACCTTAGGAATAAGTCAAATTTAATTCTTGTTTAACTCCTTCAACATTTTTCCCTTATTGAAAAATTATGGCACTAACCCAATAACTAAGGTCTTTGTGCGTGTTTAAGTTCTATAGAAAAAATTATCATTAAGATCATCTAGTCGTAGGGCCTTTTTAGGGTTTAAGGCAAACATATATACTTCTACATCATTTGTATTAAAAGTCCTCATAAATAATTAGCATCTTGAGTAAAGATTCGTTTCTTAGTAAATGATTTAAGAGTGGCCATAGATGAGATTGCATTTAGAGAAGAACCAATAATGTTGTTAGAGAAAATGGAGTAAGCCTTTTAGTGAATGTCTGCTTTAGAAATTAGTAAGCTAGCATTTCATTCATCAAATAGTCTATTATATTTGTATTCCTTTTTAATAGCACTAAGTTTATCCCTTTCCTTTAATTAAATTATTTTATATATTTGTCTTATAAGGTAAAGATTGATATCAGTTACTAAGTTGAAATAAGCAATGCAATCTTTTCATCATCTTATAAAGTCACATCAGTTAGGGAAAGCTGAAAAGAGCTCTGAATTATATTTAGATTATCCTTTGCTTTAGTAAGTGTCAAATAAGGCCTTTGAGTAAAAATTTCAAATTCTATAATTCCTTTATGATAATGTAGAGTTTTAAAGCCTTAGATATTGAGGCTATGTCCTTTGACAATGGCTTTTTCAAAGCCTTCCACATTTGCTAGAAAATTATTGAATCTGAATAAAAATTTTATCCCTTTAAAATTGATAAGTTTTTAACTAGAATTATAGTATGTTTAAATAAGAGAATTGTTAAGAGATTCTTCACTCTCTACAAAGGTAGAAATATATTGAACATTTACCAAAGCTTTATCAATCCTTTTTTCAAAAGCCAATTCCTTTCTACTTATTATTCTAGTTATAGAATACTCCCTCCATATTTAAGTTAGTAACTTGAATATAGCTTGCAAAATTACAAAGTAATTAGTATAGATTCTAAAAGTAACATCAAGTTTAAACTTTGAAGGCTAAATCAAATTATGCCTCTAATTTTCTTTAATTTGTTCCTTAGGCAGATTATTTGGAAAGCTTTAGTAAAGGCATATATATAGGTAACATGGAAGCTAGTATTCTCTATATTTCTTTTACTATGTAAATGTATCAACTGCTCTCCAATAATTAAGTGACCGACCTCCAATTTATTCAGATCATAAACCAATTGAAGCAATTCGAGATGAGAAGCAGTTGGAAAAGAAAAAACTTAGGGCAACTAAAAAAAATTGGAGATGAGAAGCAGTTTGAAAAGAAAAATAATTGAGAGAAGTGCCTAAATTATATAAGATATATATGCCTATAATTCTCTCCAAGATATATAATTGGAGACAAGTGCTAAAAAAATTGCTTTACGGAGAAAAAACTTAGGGAACTAGAAGCAATTGGAGATGGGAAGCAGTTGGAAAAGAAAATTAATTTAGACAAGTGCCAAAATTAGACAAGATAGGCAGAGATCGAGAGTCTATAGTTAAGGAAAACAAAAATAAACAAAAAACAAGCAACAAGAAAGGCAAGAAGAAGAACAAGATAGGCAAAAAGAAGGATATAAACAACAATAAAGACAACAAGGAAAAGAATATTAGAGTATAGGGCTTAACAAAAAAACCAATGGAGAAGAAATCAATGGAACACATTTAAGACATACAAACTTGTAAAGAAAAGAAGGAGCTTCTATCACTAAACTATTAAATTTCAGTATTGGAGTGTTAATTGTTGGAGCCACCTCTGAAATTATTTTACATCAACTTAACTATTGATTAGGAAGGTTCATAGCTAACAAGTGATTATAGATGAGACATTTGATTACACACTATCACCTAAAAAGTTTTCTTTATGAATTTAGTACTCCACGTGGTATAATTATAAAGTGGCACCTTATCTTAGTTTGAATGATTAAACATAAATTTCTGAGAATTTTTTAACAATTCAAATTGTTCTATTAGACATTTTGGACTAAAAAATATTCATATGAGAGGGTATTATCTACTCCTATGCTTTCTTACAAAGCACATAATATGATAATTTGTATAAAGTTTAAATGTTTTACTATATGCTAAGTATATCTTTATGCATAAGAAGATATTAAGATATATGGATATGATAATCAAATATGATAAAAGGTATGATTACGTTAACAAATTGGATTATGCTAGCTTTTCTTATAATAAGTCTCTCTTAATTAATAGTAGTAATACTTTTTACTACTAAGATTTGATCAAAATGGTTTCATAAAAAAGCATAACTATTTTTTCATTTATTAAAATAAAAAATTTTAGTGAATGCAAGAAAATTAAATAATTTTTTAGGAAAAAATATTTTTTTGGTATGGATAGGTTTCCAAACTATAGTGGTTTGGATTCAACCTAGCAAAATCATCATTATATCAATTATTAATTCGTAACTTTGACTAACTCTATTTGAATAGAGGTGACTAATAGTTATTTTATTTTGAATTACAAAATTGCAACCATAATTATGAGACATTACATAATAAATTATTATTAAAAGGAATTACTTTATCAAATATAAAACAATATAAACATAATTAAAATTCAAGTTGTATAAAAATTTCTTTAAAAGTAGCAATAGAAGGATATATTAACGGAAAACAATGCACTTAAATTAAAATGTGTCTATAGAATCACATAAACTAATAGGAAATTTGGAGGGCAAGAAGGCAAAGTAAAATTTAAAACATAATAGCAACTAACTTATAAAAACAAACTCGCCAAGATAATAGTTCTTTTTTGGGTTAAATATATAAATAAAAACATTTGGATATATATGTTTAATAATTGGCTATATTTTAAATTTAATTTTATAAATCATTATGAATGATAGCAGTGAAGCTAGGGAATTTCTTTGGTAGGAATAAAAGTAGCAATTAATAGTTTATTAATAGGATAGTGAGACTTAACGATAGTGGTAGTGCATCGTAACACTACACAAAATAACTAGACTTAAAACTATAGCTAGTGATAAGTCTAGGTCGATCCCACAGAGAGTGTATGAAAAGCTTTTGTAATGAAAATAATTAGGGTTTAGGTTATAGGGGGTTGGATTAATTTCAAATAAGAAAATAAAGTGCAAATAAAATAATAAAAATAAATCAAATCAAACAATATAAAAATGAAAAAAGTGATGAATGTGTTATGGATTCGGTTATCGGTTCAATCTCGACCTATACACAATTAAACGTACTTTATTGAATTGTTTTTTCACACCTCTTCCAAAACTATTAATCGTAGGTCAACAATAAGCTCTGCTTGGTTTTCCCTTAGGTCGTGTTTAATTAAAACAAACTCTTTAATTAAACATAGCTATCGGACAATCTAGAACAAGCTGTCTAGATTTAATTGGATAGCTGCATTTTAAGATAAGAAAACATATTAATCAAGGCAGTAACCACATGAGCTTGGGTCATTTAACCTAGGTTACGTTATCCCTAATGATTTCACACCATTTATTGCCACAAATGAATATAAAACACAACGATTACGTATTGTCTTTGATTCTAGCAATGGTCCCCCACACTTAGCTTTTGGCTGTCCCAGGGCAAAAGATCCAAATTAAGGTCAAAGACCTAAAAAAATTGAGTCATTTCCCATATGTTCCAAGAATACATAATCATAAACAAAGATGAATGACTTTCAAAAATCATAGCAAGAAATCAACATTCTAAGCTTTTACTCATGATCAATCAACATTTATCATCTTCAAAAATTGAGCAATTTAACGATAGACTCGAAAAATGTTTTTAACTAAAATATATTCATGGGTACACTCAACACCATTCATGATCATCATAATCCACAACTTTGCATATGATTTCATTTCTCCACCGTTAAAATTCACATGCAAAATCATGGATCAAAGGACTTTTCAAGGTTATATAATCTGGGTGAAGGTAAGGTGAGATATATTTAGGTCAAGTGACTTGAAAGCCATTAAACTAGTGAAACAAAGCAAAACTCAATGTAACATCAAGTGCACAAGTTAACACTCGTCAAAAACTAGGTACCATCAGCTATGATGAATGCAACATTTATATTTCACAACCTAATTAGCTCTCACACACAAACCACATGAAGCACATACCAATTCAAAGGAATCACTCATACAATTGATGACAATACATTGAAACCACAAAAGAGTTAACCTTCCAAGAAAACATCTACCTCATATTCAACATACTCTAATAACACATTCATTGCAACTTTATGAGGATGCATTAATCATGAATAACTATGCAAACCACATATGCATTTCCTCCTCGATTCATTTATACAAACTTTTTTTCCATTCTTTTTCTTTTTTTCTTTTCTGTTTTCTTTCTTTCTTTCCCTTTCTTTTCTTTTCTCTTATAAAAACTAAAATAAACTACATCAACATAGGAATTTCAACAATAAGATATAAAATAACATCCTAACATTATAACTAACCTGCACATATGCATACCCCCACACTTATACTTTTGTATATCCATAACTCAATAATCAACAAATGTTCCACTAGCTCCAAGGCTTGGGAAGGACATTTTGTTAGGTTAAAGCATGTAATGTGGATAATACACAAAGAAAAGACTAATAAAGCTCAAGGGGGCTTATCAAAAAGAAAAATCATCTAATGGGTAGGCTATTTGGCTAATGTAGTTTGGAAAAGCAAAGAATGCATAATCATGTCCATGTTAATGTATGTGATAAAAATGTGGTCTCAAATTGAAATTCAAAGCAAAGTCAAGATGTACATGTCATAAAGGTCACACATTATCGAAAGATAATGCGACTAATATGAATATGTTAATCTAATAAGGTTCAAAATCTCACCGGCTTTGTCCACCACTAATCACTACTCTTCTAATGATAATGCATATCGACCAATCACAAGAGTAAAAATACATCCTAAAGTTGCTATGAAATATCTAGTCAATTCACGCTCTACTCATGACTATATAATCCTAGAAACAACAGAAAAGGAGAAAATGTTTGTTTGTTTGTTTTATTATTTCTCTTATTTTGATTGAAAACTTAAAACAAGTAAAACAAACAAATTCTAAAACACATATGTATATAAAACATACTGTGGAAATGTAAAGGAAAAGAAATTTACTTCCTTTGGGTTGCCTCCCAAGAATTGCTTTTGTTTAGATTCGTGGCTCGACTCCACACTTCTCATCACGTGAAAAAATTATGATCTTCTAGTGGCACATGCAGTTCTTTGGCGTGAGGTTCTTCCAGATAAGGCTTTGGTTAATAATCTTTCACATCCAACATCCTCCCTATCTTTAGATTATTTATCTCTACTGAGTCCTCACTTTGTTAAAATAATTTGAATGGCTCTTCGCCTTTTACTTCTTCGTTTAACTTATCCAACCTGCTAGGTAAAGATGAAGGGTTAGTCTTGAATATAATTACGAAGTCATTACTTACCTTCGAGCCAAATGATGTATCATATTCTTCTTTAAGCTCCTCCTCAACTTATTTGACATAAGCAATTCATTGAGGATTGACCTCAAAATTCTCAAGCTTCTCATCATTCTGTAAACTTTCTACACTAACGTCCATTAGGTATACCTCGGGTTGATATGGCTGCTCCTCTTCCATTTGTGATTTTAGGTAGTCGATCCTCGCTTCCATCTCACCAATTTGGCTTGCCATGTTATGGTTTCTACACGTTATATACCTCATTTCCTGCTAGAATTATTGCAAATGCTATTATAGGCTTTGTTGAAATTGGAGATCGTTAGCAATCATAACATTTGTAAATTTTTCCAGAGATGTACCTGAGTTTTGTTGGCTCTCCACATCTTGGAAACTAGACTAAGATTGCATTTCATCCTGCTAGAATTGTAGGGTATTCTATTGAAGTTGTTGCATACTCTCTTGAAGCTGATGCATGCCCTGTTGAAATTGAACATGGCCAGCATTACAATTCCTGATATAGTCATCCAAAGACATATCTGAGTTGTGACAAGAAGCTTCTGGTCCTCAAGGGAATTGCTCTGTATCCTGCAAATTATCAAAAAAGTAATTCTGATGGTTATCTCATCCATAACGTAAGTTAGGTTGATTAGTCCGACCTTGGTTATAAGATTGAAAATAAGAGTTAAAGAAAAAATTACTTCCATCCATATTTTTTTTTTATAAATCACAAACATGAAACAAAATAAAGAAAGGATTATGAAATAACTGAAAAGAAACCAATTAGGAACAAATAAAAACAAACATCAATTAAATCACAAAAACTAAAACACCGCACTCCTAGGCAACAACGTCAAAATTTGATAGTGCGTCGTAACACTTTTCAAAATAAAATAACTAGACCTACTAATATAATAATAGTGAGTCTAGGTCGATCCCACAAAGAGTGTGTGTAAAGTTTCTGAAATGAAAGTAACTGGTGTTTAGGTTTGGATTTTCAAATAATAAAATAAAATGAAACTAGAATAATAAAAACAAATTAAAGAAAACATGCGTAAAATGATAAAAGTAGGGACCTGATTCTTTGGTTCAATCTCAGCCTACACCTTAATTAAACATATTTCACAAATTTGTTATTATCTAACCTCTCCTAGCAACTATTAATAGTGAGTTAATAATTAACTTGAGTTTTCCATTAGGTAGTGTTTAATCAAGATACGATCATTAATTAAACCTAACTATTGAATAACCTAGGATATGATCTTTAGATTTAATTAGGCAGTAGCATTATGAATTAGGAAAATCAATTAATCAAGAAAATAACCATATACAATGCGTCATTTAACTAGGTCATGTTTTCCCTAACAATTACAAATTATTAGTCACTACACATCAATTTCAATATAACAATTACTGATTATATCGAAATTCTAGCAATAAGAAAATGTTTCAGCCCCCACGTTATAACCCAACTGAAACCCTTCTATTCTACCATGCCTCCCTCTTTCTCACCACTCTACTACTCCATTTATTTCTTTATTTTATGCATTATCCATCTACAGTGTTTTACCATTAAAAGCCCACACCTCTTTGCATCTGCTACTGTGCATTTTAAGTAAAACGCACCCTGTGTAACATCTGTGTTTCTTTTTATTGTGCCTACATTTTGGTTTCTCCTCCCAGTTATGCATCATCATGTTGGTGTGGAACATGTTTGAGTTTCCACAAAAACGTGGAAACATAAATATGGTTTGCATTTATTGCTTGCTTCTATCATACTTCTATGATTCATGCTCTACTGCGTTGTCGTTTTTTCTAAGTGTGTGATATTGTGGTCAACATCATTTTGGGGCATGCTTCCACGTCTCTTGCATGCCATTTCATGCTTTCCTACTTGCTACTCTCCCTTTGTTTTACCCATTAAATCCACGTGCATAGGGATGTCCCATCTCATGCCTTAATCTTCTTTGTATTTTGAACATATATCTCCTTTCTTGGCATTTTCTTGTCTTCTTCTTGTTCTATGAAGACAAGTGAGTATTAGCCTTCAGAAAATGGTCTAATTATCATGCTTTCAACCTACTTTAATTTCTTTACTTCCAAATTATACCTAAAATCATATATGAATTAAAGTTAGTATCTTAAGCATTTTCATATCATTAATTGCTAAGTGTAAATGATTAAATGTATTAACAATTAAACACATATAAGGTTTATACATAAACAATCTAATAATAATGAGATTAAAGATTATTCATACATGAAAACCCAAATATATAAGCATAGGATAACATAATCAATCCCTAAAGAGAGAAAGAACAATAAACATAATGAGAGAATGTCGAAATGTGTCCATCAGCGTCGATATTGCCTCCGAATCAGTGTTGGGAAGCTTAGCCCTCCATGGGTCTCCAAAGGAGGCGTGATCTATCCCTCTTTTGTTTCCCAAAACTATTCATTCACCCTCAACTCATTTTGATGGCAACATGTTCTATTTATAGTGAAAATTAAGTTTCGGGTGACCATATGTCAAAAGTCACAGCCGTGAGTCTTTGAGTCACAACAGTGAATGGCCTCATTGAAGCTCACGATTGTGAGGCTTATGTCATGGGTGTGAGCATGGTGGTCACAACTATGTGTTAATTTTCATGGGCGTGACTTATGGTCATGGTCATCACTTAATGGTCATGGTCGTGACTTTATTGTCACGACCATGACTTGACTTTCTACAATATTTACTTTTCATTTTAAGCATTTTCTTGTATCCTTTTGGCTTCAATCCTTCTGCTTCTTGTTCTATAAAGACAAGCAAGTATAAGTCCCAAGAAGACGATTCAAGAATGTGTTTTCAACTCACTTTAGCTATTATACTTCTGAATTGTACCTAAAGTCAAATATGAAATAAAGTGAATGTCTTAAGCATTTAAGACATTAATTACTAAGTGCCTTGGATTAAATGTATAAATAATTAAGCACATGTCAAGTTCCCCCACATGTAGCTTTTGGCCGTCCTCAGGAAAAACATCAAAAATCAAATTCACAAAACAAAAAACTTAATCATTTCCATATTTCTCAAGAATAGACAGTCACAAGCAAAGAGAAACAACTTCTAAAACCTTAGCAAGAATTCAACATTCAATGCTTATACTCATGATCAACAAATGATCCCTTAGAAAAGCCTTCTTCTCATTTCTCTCTTTACAAATAATGCACAATTTCTCCTCAATCTTCAGTTTAGGAATTTGATTAAGGAATTAAGAATAAGAGGGTTTCCGATCGAGAGACTATATACTTTTGCCCTTAAGGAAGTAATTATGTAACCAATTAAACCATAATGAAAAAATTTTATCTAAAATTCTTCAAAGTCTCTTCAATAACAAAAATTTGTTGGTTACATTTAGTGAATGAACTCCTAACCCTCCTTCCACTTTAGGCTTGCAAACTTTAGACCATTTCACCTTTATATAGCCCCTGCTACTTGTTGAATTACCCTATAAATTTGTTTTCATATGTTTTTCAATAGTTTTGATGAGGCATTTCGAGAGAAAGAAGCGATAACTCTAGTGTGTGTGTGTGTGTGTGTATGTATTGGGAGCGTAGAACTAATTTTATCAATTACAGTTTCCCCTTAAGAAAGATCCTTATTTATCTATAAGCCTATTATTTGTTTTTATTTTCTCCACAAGGGCTAGGCTTTCATAAAAGCTTATTCTTCTAATGTCTATAGGTAATCCCAAGTAGACCATAGGTGAAAGTGTCTAGCCATACTAGTTAGCCTTGTAATGCTTGAACCAAGAGAGTTAACATTAATAGAGAGGAAGAAATGGCTCTTGCTGAAATTTACCGCCAGTCCAGACATAGCTTTAAAATGATTAATTATGTTCACTAATGTATTAATAGATTTTATATGAGCTCTACAAAATAAGACAACATCATCAACAAAATAAAGGTTTATAAGAGAGATATTCCTGCATTTGGAATGATATCCAAAATTTGGATGCTTGCCTACTCTGTACTTTATTAATAAGGCCAAATCTTCCATATATAATATAAAGAGATAATAGGAAAGTGGGTCTCCCTACCTTAAGCTTCTACCACCCTCAAACATGACAAATTGAACTCCATTAATAAGGAAATTTAATGAGGTTGAAGTGATGCATTCCTTAAACCATCCAAATCCTTTGAACAGTTGAATTAGGAAGTCCCAATGAATATAATCAAAAGCCTTACCAAATTCAATCTGAATAAAGCAATTGGGGGAAAAGTTGCTTCTTAAATAGACTTTGAGAAGCTCTTAAACAATTAAAATATTATCTCCAATAAATTTGTTTTTCAAGAAAGATCCTTGGTTGTCACTGATTATATATTGGAGTACTCTTTTCAATTTATTAGAAAGACATTGGTAATAACCTTATAGTTGAAATTAAAGCAAGCTATAGGTCTAAAGTCCCTAAAATTGGAAGGGTTTGGGGTCTTAGGGATAAGACACATTAAAGTTATTGATTTTATTAAACAACACTCCTTTAGAGAAGAATACATGAATTGATTGTTTCACTAGCTGGCCTATCTCTACCTATGACTTAGGATAAAAATAACCATTTGCACCATCTGGACCTATAGCCTTTATCCCATTTAGTTGAGAGACAATAGTCTCAATCTCCCTATATTCAATTGATTTAGTAAGATCTTCTAATTCCACTTTTGGGATCCTTTTTGTAATGAAAGTTCCTAATTCCTCTATAAAGGAGGAGATTTCTTAATTTGAACTAATCAATACTTTATAGTATTTAAAAACTTCCTCAAAGATCTCTTTCTACCCACTCAACACCCTTCCATTATGAGATTAATTGGTAGACGTTCAATTTTTATTTCTCCTTGTAATCAATGAATTAAAGAAAAATTTAGAGCATTTATCACCCTCCTTAAGCTAATTGATCCTATATCTTCATTGGATTAAAGAATTATGGTCCTTTGTTCCTTGAAGCTAATCTTTCAGATCTTGCTTTCCCATATTAAAAGTTAGGGAGTCTCTTAGGTGCCTAGCGAGAATAAGTTGAGTAGAAGCCAATTTCTCCTTAGCTTTATCTAAAGCAACTTTAATGTAAAGCCCTCTCCTTCTATTAAGCTTTTTTAGTTCACCTTTAATAGCCTTTCAATTTTTGCACATATATATACTTCTTTTTTTCCCATTTAGAGGAGCATCTAACTCTCCCAAAATTTCATCCTAGAAGCCTTAATCCTTTACTAAGAAATTTTTAAATCTAAAAGGAAAGTGTTTAGCAAACCTTTGTAACATATTCTTAACTTTGATTAGGGTACGGTCAAAAAATAAGGGGTCCATAAAACTAGCTTTGCTCTCTAAGAATTTAGTAAGCCATTCAGGATTAACTAGAGCTCTATCTAGCTTTTTATGAAGGAACCATCGAGTACTCTACTTATTACTCCATGTAAACTTGTAACCCTCTTGTAGTAAGTCAGTGATCCCCATTTTCTCAACACAGTTTTTAAAATCTTTGAGGTAGTTCCTCAAACTATAATTCCGTTCAGCCTCAAATCAGTAAAGAGTGGAAATAAAAGCCCAATAAATTATCCAAGGTCCTATACAAACTCCTTCCATTCTCCTCAAACTATGCCACAATTTGACCCTTCGAAATACTAGATTAAAGAAACAGACAAATGATGTAAATACAAATTTTTTCTCATGTAAAAAGTACAACTTTAGATGTATCATCGGTTATTTAAGTCAAACTCCTACACCTTTATAAAATTAAAATTGTAGTAAAGCATGATTCTACCATAGCGATGACATTGATGGTTAGAAACAAAATTCCATTGGGATCCCAGCCTCCTAAACTTATGCGGATGATTCTAATTTTGGATTCCATAAGTCCCAAAACATATGTCTTCACTTTAGAGACAAAATCCCATAAAGAACTTGATATGTTTAGGTAGTTAAGTCCACATGCATTCAAAATAAGTATAGACATATTAGTGGCTTATATTGTTCAGAAACCATAACACTAGATGCCACTAACTTGCTCTCTACATCCAACCTCATAATAGAGATATAATCATGTAACTTCCTTAATAGATCAACACTTAGACACATTCGAATGTAACCTATCCTTCTTCTCCTCGCTATATGTTCATCCATACATATAGTTTGTCTTAAGAAACTTACAAGTAAACTTAGTCCTTGAGTTGTCCAATATTCCAATGGAACATTGTGTATCTTGATCCAAAATGGTATATTTTTAACCTTAATTATTTCCAATCTTATCTTAGGCTACCAAACATGAAGAAATAAAGGAATTTTGGAGATATGTAAGGATCCTCTTTTAGAACCTTCAGAGCTTTAGCTTTAAAGGTGAAAGAAAACAAAACTAGATTGTAGAGACAAGTACCTCAATGATCCCCTTATTCTTCCACTAAATTTATGCCTAATGTTGGGTAACAGCATATGCAGGTCATTGATCTATGAAGAACTCGACTAAAGTAGCCTCTCAACTTCAAAATTTCTAAATCAAGCACAATAATGGTATTCCCATTTTCCTCCTTTAGAGGAAGTAGTGTAAAGAAAGATTAGAATGATCCCCAACTACTTGTTTCTAGCTCCTATCGTGGGGCGGGGACCCATCAACTTTCAAATTAGGGTACAAAGAGGAGGAGAAGGTGGAGGAAGCAAGTGTTGAGAATATGGGCTAAAAAGGGGAGTAAAGGCAGAAATTCTTCCAAGGTATCAAACAAAATACTAGAATAAGTTACTAGGTTTGGTAAGAACATACCTCGATAGGGGAAATTTAAAATATTGTTACAAAACAGGTAAGTAAGAGCTAGGAGGGAAGGTTATTCTGATCAAGATTACAAAAATCACCTTTAATAGAGAACAAATGTAGAGGTCAAAAAAATTAGATAATAAGATAACACTAAGATAAATGGAGAGGAAGAAAAGGAGAAGCAATTTAAGGAGGAAAACTAACCTAGAAACCATAGCTAAGAGGAGCAAAGATAGGGAGAGGACTGAGAGAACCCATGTTCTTGGAAAGCATAAGTTATAAAGGTGCTACAAGTGCAATTGTGTAAATATTTTTGTTGCGTTCGAAACACACCAATAGATAAAGAATTTTAAGAATTGAGCAAGTGTAAGAAGACTTATCTAATCAATTCAAAAGGTTGCGTGATAAAAACTAAACTGATAGACAATGATAATTATATGAGTCCATCATCAAAGTTGTAGGGTATAGAGGAGAAATAAAACTCATCTCAAAATGATTAGATTTATAATGGCACATGCAATTTTTCCTATCACCTATTGAAGTGTTATGTCATTGATGATCAAATATAAAGTTGACATAGTGCTTATTAAATCATATCCTAAAACACCATATGAGATATATAAAGGTCAAAGACCTAATTTAACATATTTACATTTTAAAGAACATACATGCTACCTATATTCATTTTCCCTTTCATAAGTTTGGGAATTTAGGTCCCATAGGGAAAAAGGGTATCTTTAAAAGATATTTTAAACATTACAAAGAGTTTATATTCAAAGGTGAACATGGAATTAAACAAGTGATTGAATTTGCATCATGGGATATCACATTCTTAGAGAATGATTTTCTAAAGCAAGAAATGATAGTTTAAAACTTATCGCTATATGAGAGACTGAATTAAAACGATCTTATAAGGTAAGATCAATTAGATATATTGTCATCTAAGTCAGAGAAATTTAAGAGATCAAAAATTAGTTTACAATTAATGGCAATTGCAACCTAGTGGGAGTTCTTTACTATTACCTCTTTCGAGTGCAGCAATATGAATACAAAGATATGGTTCTCAAAATTTTCATTATGTCCATATTATGAGCAGATTATTCCTCATACAATTTTTGGAGTTAAAATGAATAAAATTTATGGTAGTTCCATAAGAAAATAATGAGCCAAGGAATATCAAAAGGCTATATCTAGTCTTGTTAAGGATGAATGAGATGTAGCAATAAAAGAAAAATAAACTTCAATGACTTTGATTTAAGTATAAGACTTAGGGTGATCTTCTAAAAGGACATAAAGCAATCAAGAACAAATGAGTTTTTCAAATGTTAAGTAAAAGACTAATGGCACCATTAGAATATGCAAAGCATGTCTAGTGGCAAAAGAATACACATAATGAAAGAGATTGGTTATAAGAGGAAATTCTTATTTATTGTTATGTTTTCATCAATTTCACTAATTCTTGGTAGTTTGAATGGGTTTTAATATGCATTAAATAGATGTAAAGACTATGATCATAAATAAAGACCTAGATATAGGAATCTATATGCTACAACCATTAGATTTCATTCAAAAGGGAAAAAAACTTTATATACTTAAATTATTAAACTAATATATGGTCTAACACAGTCTTAAAGTAAATTTTATGTTACATTAGTGCTATAACCACATCACAGGATTTTTGTGTGATTAAAAGCGAACAATGAGTCTATCTTAAAAGATATAATGATAAATGTGTAATTTTATCATTTTATTTTAATGATATTTTTTATAGTTAGTGGTAATATTTAGTTTATCAATTGACTAAAAATTGGCTTTCAACCATAATCAAAATGAAGAACATGTCTAAGGCTGCATACTTGTTTAAAATAAATATTGTCAAAAATCTTTCAAAAGGAGCTTTGTTACTATTATAAGTTAGAAATATATCAAGTAGATAGCTGAATAAATATATATACAAGACAACAATCCATTTTTATGATGCCAATTGATAAAGGTAAACACTGAAGCAATATGTAGTATGCACAAATGCCAGAAAAAGGGTGAGAGATAAAGATGGATCCTTATTTTGAAGAAATTGTAATCTCATGTGCACTATATTGTTTATAAGCAAGTGTCGGACCACGCTCCCGGAGCCCGACGGTCCCGGGAAATGAACCCTACTGAGGCCCATTCCCGAGACCTGAGCCTGGCTAACACTTATTAGTTGAATACCGCTGTCTAACCTTAACCCAAATTTGGTCTTGAAGCAACTCAAAATAAAAGAAAGACCACTAAACTCCTTAAAAAGAATTTGCTCTTGTCCCTGCCGAGCACCT
>JANZLX010000009.1:4169127-4184267 GCA_025531955.1 Erythroxylum orinocense | reverse complement strand
TAACTCTCATAACTCATACAAATTTACTCAATTTTTGAAAACATCAAAACTAATAACTTCTTTTCTCATTAATTTTTTTCTTAAGGCACAATTACAAGTATAACACACTTCATATTCATATTCAAAAATACTCATTTAAAATCATTATAATATTTCTAATTTTCACTAAAAGTTCGAGGTCCAACACACCATCTTGTAAAAGTGGATCAAACAAAGATTGAGAAAGATGTCCAGATTTCCAGTTTTCTAAATCAACCTTCGAATAGAGTTTTTCTTTCTTTCTCCTTTTGTTATTTTTGTGATGCTTGATGTGTAAATTGAATTTCCTAATGTCTATTGTGTTTATGATGTTCTAATTTCCAGATTAGGGTTTGTTTCATAATTATTTTGTCAATTTTATCTTTATTAATTCAATATAATATTCTTGGGTTGTGTTAATTGTGCATGCATATACATTGACAACAAATCAAAAGAGTGACTCAAAAGTAATCTATTTCAATTGCACAATGAGAGTTGGTAGTTCAAAATTTTACGCAATTAACAAATCAACTATCTTTCAAAGAGAGATCTTATGTGAGAACTTGATTATTCAATAGATAGCTTCAAATCTAGTTGAAATGTTAGGAAAGTTTTATGAATTAAGAGATTGCAAAATGTAGAATTTTTGTATTTAGTTAATGGGTTAATTAATTAGGTTAGTTGGCTAGGTCTTGAGACAGAGTAACCAACCCTTTAGAAAATCTAGGATCGACACATAATTGAATCCATAATTGTTAGGGGAACAAAGTAATGAAAGAATAAATTATAATCATTCATCATTGATCATCCTTAAATAATTATGGCAGCTCATTTGATATTCATTATTTGATTACTTTTATTTAATTGTTTTTATTTTCTGTTACTATTTCACTCAAATCATATTTTATTACCTTAGAGAAAGTTAGGTTTAATTAGTTTTACCTATTTCCTCATGAGATCGATACCTTTCAGTACTACAAGTTTACAACCCATATACTTATAGATATTGGATGTTTTATTAGATATAAAACTTGTTCAATAATAGGTCCATAAATACTTGAAATCTTTATTGATTATTGAATTGAATTAGTATGCAAAATGATGAAAGCTATAATAAACTTGCCTTTATAAGTCATATTGTTAGTAATCATTAAGATAGTCGATTTGAATGAAAATTGAATATTATTTACACACACAATATCCACTTTTTGTGAGCTTTTAAGCCTAATAGCAAATACATCAGTTTCTAAACTCTTTTTGTTCTTTTATGTTTGTTATTATGCAAAGTTGAATAATTATAAAACTTGCTTTTATTATTCATATTGAAACCATATTTGTTAAATTAGAAGCATTAAAGTTATAAAGGCACTTAGACTTAACATTTGTTTAGCCCATTTCCTTAATAATTACCCTACCATATTTTATCCCTTAGTAGTGACCAGTTTTGAGCCTTAGGCTTTTTTGTTGATTATAACCCCAATATTAATCTTTAACTTATCTTTCTTAAAACCTTTTTATTAACTTGAACCCAAAAGGTTATTTACATTACTTGATTATCTTAAATTTTCAAAAGATTCAATATTTTTTTTAATTGTTGGTACATGTATCTTGTGTTGAAAAAAAATGTTCAAGTTATGATACCAATGGATTTATAGTATGAAGGACCTATATAGTGTGAAGAAAATTTTCTTATAACGTTTTTTTATAAATTTCCTTCAATTTTATCACCCTTTTTTAATCCCAATCATAACTTACCTAATCCCATTAAAACCTTATATTAAGAACTTTAGATTTTTGTTTCTAGTTTTACTAATAAGTGGTGGAAATATGATAATATTGCAAGCTTATGGTTAAGAATTCTACTACACATTAAGTTGAGAGTTCTTACAATTTTGAGCCTAAGTACTTCAGTGCATTGAGTGAAACCTTAGAGAGTGTGTAAAGAATTATGCTTTTGATTTCAAAAAGATTATCGATGTGATTATTATTGATATTAACTTATGAAGGTTAGTTCAAGGATAATTCGAATCCCATTGTATGTTAATTTCATCAATGTGATATGATGATTTAGAGTATGGATAGACAGGTTGGGGTTAATAAGGGATGGATGTGTGTAAGATTAATAATTTAGATTATGATTTGCTTGAGGACAAGCAAAAGCTTAGTGTGGTGATGTTTGATAAATGCTTACTTGACTATAATTGTACACCTAGATTTAATTTGTTTTGTTTGATATTTAATAGTTTTATAGTATTTTTGGTACTAAATTTGCTTCAAGTGCATTTGTAGGTGAAAATTGCCTTCTTTAACCAAAAGGAGAAGAATTCGAATGAAATTGATATGTGTAAATTATACTATGTTTTGATAGATGTTTAAGTGTGCATTTGAGTATTTATTAAATGATTATCATGTATATAGGCTTAGAATTATGTTATCATTAATGATTGTTTATATTCTAAGTGTTTATGTCATTTTGAGCCTAATTTGGATCTTAATTTTATGTTTTAAAAGGTGTGTGATGTGTGTTTGAGTGAATGGAAATAGGAAATTGAAGAAACAAGAAGAATTGGAAGTATGGAAAGAGGTCATGATCATGACTTGATTGTCAAGATTGTGATAGAGAGTGCAGAAAACAATTCCAGCGAATTTCAGCTTTTCCAACACGTGACTCTTTTTGTAATTTTAACATTTTGGGGCTATTTTTTGAACCTATTAGAGAAGTGCTCTAAAGGCAATCTCCTTTAGAACTTATTGTCCAAATCATTTTATGATTAATAAAGAAATTTTTCATTATTTCGATGTTCATACGTTTATGGATTTGATGTTGATCTTAAATTGATTTAATGAAGTCCTTGATACAAAACATAGCCTGGATGAAATCATGGTGAGATCATGATAGTGAGGTTCCTATCATGCGTAATTATGTTAGTATCTAAACTTTCCCTAGTTATAGGATTAATGACATGGGATATCATTAATTTGGATAGACTAGCACATGTTATATACTCCTTGATTATATCAAACAGTAGATCTCATAAGTTATAGACATAAGTTGTTTAGAGTTAACATGTGGATGCTTACTAAGGGTAGTAAGTACATTGGATTGACCTACTATGAAACAATCATATGGATATTCTATTCTAGTGTCACTGATAGTCTCATCATAGCATAGTCTCATCATAACAATGGTGTAAGTATCCTTTGACTTGAGGTGCTCAAGGATATCTTAGATACGGATCCTGTGCTTTGGCTCTATTCATCGGTGTCTTTCAGGGGTTACTCAAAGGGTGGTGATTGGGTACATCTTGAGGGCTTTGGAGGTAATTGAGTAGCCAATAAAGGATTCACCAATCTTGATAGAAGGAGATGACACCCATGGCCTCTTATCGGGGTCATTACTAAGGATTCTCTCGCCATAGTAGATATATATCATAAAGCGAGTCTTAAATTATACATAGAGTAATGAGATCCTTAGGACAAGATCTAATAACACTTGGACTAGATGTGGTGTAGTCAGTCTAGTGGGAATTAACACTTTTACCATACTCTGAATCAAGTAGGGTATAGATGGTAAAAGGACGAATTGCATGGCAACATTAAGTATGGAAGGGTTCGTAGTCAAAACACTGACTTTCTAGTCAATCGGGGGTCACGAAGTGTTGCTAGATACCGCTCTTGGCTTACTTGAATTATGTGATAATTCAACTGGCCAATATAACCGGAAACCTAATGGGTCACACACATAGGAGGTCCGAAGAATGAGTAAAAAGGTCTTAAATGGTGATTCAAGATATAAGAGAGTGTTTCAGGATTATATCGCGATGTGATCTTGGTAGAAAACATTGCATGGAATGAATTACAAACAAGTGTTATTGGCTTCCATTAATGCATGCTATTCATGGTTATTAACTTCCCATAACTTCCATTAATGCATGTTATTCATGGTCATTAACTTCTCATAACTTCCATTAATGCATGTTATTCATGACCATTAACTTCCCATAACTTTCCATTAGTGATGGGGTTATGGAAGGCCAAATGGTGCGAAAAATTGAAATGATTTTCGTGCACCTTATGTAAGACACAAGAAAAGAAAAGGAAAGGTTCTTTTTCTTACACACACACTTTTTATCTCTAAATCTTTCAAGAGTTCTTGTCTTTGCTAGCACAAAGAAAGAATTCTAGCCATCTCCTAGTGAGGTTTCATCCTTCTACCTTCGTGTGGACTTTCATTAGAGATGGTCTATATTGATCACTGTGGTTTATGACAACCCAATGTAGAGAAGATTAAATAATGAAGCCGATCGTCAGAAAGGTATGTAAACATCGTACATTTCATGTTTTTATTTTTCCATATCTATATGCATGAGTAGATCTGGTTTTTGAGGTTTCGTTTTTTTTGACTGCGTATATTTGATATATATTATGTGTGAGATGCATGATCGGAACCTAACAGTGGTATCAGAGACATTATGTGCCTTGTTAGATGTAGACTACATGACATGTGAAAATTGTTTTTATGGTTGTGACAGCTTAGGGTCCTGTAAGGTTTTGTTCAAATTTAATTATAGAAAAATGTTTTTTACAATTTCCTTTCACCAATCTGTTCATAAGATGTAAGTGAATGATTCATTATGGTTGAAAATATTTTTAATGTGATTAAAATATTTAATTTCGACTTTAAAAGAACATGCATGAAATATGTCTTTGTACTGGGCATGTGATGTCTACTGATGAGGTTACACATGATTTTGGCGGAATTTGATTCTAGAAAAATTATGTGAACATATTTGGGATGTTTTTATGCGTCTGTAACTTTTATAGAATTATTAAAATGTTTTAATAATTTTATGAAACAATTTTCCTAATCTGGACAGTTTTCTAGAAATTGTAGGATTTGTTTTGTTTGAAGTTTTTGTATGTTTATATTATGGTTACAGAATCTTTAAAATATTTTTATGTAATAAAAATAAGTTAATTTGATGTTTGATGCATGCCTAAATGATTTTTCTTGAAATTTGATTTCCAGAAAATTTTAGAAGTCATATTTGTCATTTTTGGTGTCTTATCGGTGTTTCGATGATCAGGATAATTTTTGGGTAATTCCTAAATTATTTTGATCATCATGAAATGACCTAGAGATTCTTGGAATGATGATTTGATGTTCTGAAAATTTTGTGAAATTATAGAAATTAATTTTGAACTAAGTTTAGCAAAGCAATAAATTTTCTAGTAAGATTAGAAAAATTGGCATGTATAACAAAATTGAAGTTGTTTAACTTTAGATATTAAATAATTATTTTAAGGTAAATTCATTATGAATCAATTTCTGGAATTAGAAATTCATGTTAATTAGATTAATATTAATTCCAGTCAAAATAACATACAATAGTAATTTTAGCAAAGTTAGTAAAAGGAAGATAGTAAATCTAACTGATGGATTAGACTTAGATCTAAGTGTTGGATTGGGCTTTCATGTTAGGATCTATAAGATGTCATAACCAAAAAGATGCATTTACATATATGCATTAGAGAATGCCTGGTTAGGAGAATGTGTGGGCTTGCGTAATGGATGGTTATAGGTTTAGGCCCAATTTGATTGGGTAGTCCATATCATGCCATGTAGTTATAGTAACTATATGTATATATATATGTGAGTTATATGTATAATACCATCTAAGTTAGATGAGACCTTAGTCAAACCCCTCACTTAGAATATTAAAACTAACACCTTCCTTTAATGTGGTGAGAACCAAAGTCCTTTTAAAGTTAGGGTTGTTGGGCAAACCCAAGCCTACTCTACACGGATATGTTCGAACTATGAAAATAGGATTTCTAGATTAATGGGTTGGATTTAACTAGAAGAGTTGGTTTGTTGGGTAAAACCAAGATCAACGTGGACAGAGGTGAAGTTGGGTAACATACATTAGATGTATACGCGTCAAAAGTTGATAGCCCAATGAGCATGCACACATCAACAGTTGATGACACTAAATTCAATAGTTGCATTGCAGATGAAATTGGTATGATCGATACCTACTGGTTGAACTAAGGTGGCTTATTGGGCAAATCCAAGGTCATTCTTAAGGATATTGGATATCAACCCACTAGGAGAATTTCTCTATGAGTTCTGTTAGATTTATATTGAGGGTTATGAATTTGTGAAAATAGTGGGAGCCATAATGTGCATTATTAAAGTCCTTATATACATACATTTAAGTACATTCAAATTTTTTCTCTATTTAATGATAGGTTGTTATTGCCTAAGTCAAAAAAATGAGTACTAGTGTGAATCTAAGGTCATTGATGGAAGCTAACAAGTTGATTGGACCAAACTTTCTTGACTGGCTCAGGAACTTGAGAATAGTTCTCAAGTTTGAGAAGCTTGGTTATGTCTTAGAAGAACCACTTCCCAATCCCCCTGCTACTGATGCTTCTAATGATGATCAGAGGGCATATAGGAAGCATCTCGATGATAGTGAGATGGCTAGTTGTATTATGCTAGCCATTATGTCAACGAAGCTGCAAAAGCAACACGAGGCTATAGATACCCATACTATATTCTATCATCTTAAGGAGCTCTTTGATGAGCAAGAAAGGTCTGAAAGGTTCAAGACTTCGTGATTGCTCTTCTGCTCCAAGATGGTTGAGGGAACATCTCCAGTGCAGTACACACTGAAGATGAATGACTACATTGAACGGTTGGCCTCTTTGGGTTTTTTTTTATCATGAATTTAGTATTGACTTAATTCTGATAGGTTTAATCAATAGTTACTCACAATTTGTACTTTAACTATCGGATGAACAATATATCCTGTTGGAGTTATGTAAATATAGTTCCTTGGAAAGCAAGTGTAATTACTTATAACTTAATTTGTTTTCCAGTTATTTTTGTAATGAAAATATTTATTATTAACAAAACAAAAGAGTTTGGTTTTATTTGTTTGAGCATTATATATCTAGTCATAAGGTATCGAGATTCTTTTGTAAGTAATATACATATACATAGAGATGTATGGGAAACATGTATATTATTATAACCTAAAATAATTGATTCACAGTTGAATAATCAAGTTGGTCGCTTGATTATGATTTAGACTATAGTGTTGCGATTTATCTCCTAGTAAGTAAAAGAGTTTACTTCAAGGGAATGATGAGTTTCATATCATGATAGTAGTTGACTATTGATAATGGCACTATTAAATAAATCTAGAATCAAGTATGTTTTAAAGAATAAAGTGGGTCGTTTCTTTAATCTTAAAACATACAACTTAAGCATTCATTTATTATGGACCACAATCTTGATGAGTGGTGAACTCATATATATTTCATTATATTTCTTGATATAATCGGAATGGGTTTTTACAGAGTATCAATCCAGTGTCTGCATGTTGGAATTATTAATTGAAACATGTATTAGAAAACATTCACTCAAATAATGAGTTTATAGAGATATCATCGCTTCTAGATGTTTTTACAGAGATTGGTGATTAAACTGACGCCAGTAGTTTGATGGACTAGCTACCCATCAAGTCTTAACACCAAGATGAGATCTTGTATGTTAATCACCATATAGAGTAAAACGGGAGATCTAGAAGGACAAACCAATATAAGGGCAAAATGGTAATGTTACCTTTTATTGTACGGATGGTTATAATATAGTTCATATTAGAGTTTGCAATTGGACATTTTGAAAAATATGATCTCGTAATATTTAGTAATTCAAGAGTTCAACTAATTGTCTTTAGTAGAATGACATTTATTTAATAAGCTGGAATTAATTCTAATGAGAATAAATTAATTTCGAGCTTATTGGAGCTTGAATTATATAAGTCCAATTAGATTCCCCATTTGGCTTCTAGGAAGGCTATCAAGCAAAGTACAAAATAAAAATAGAGGTTTTAAAGCCTATGATTGAATGTTAGGCTTACTTTAATTAATTGTTAATTATAAACCCATATGAACATTTAGAAATGGGCTAGGTTTTGGTTTAATTTGATTAATTAAATTAAAACAATTTTATTAAAGATAAATAGAGGTAGAATTTCGATTTTAATGGGTTAAATGTGTAGCTTCACATTTAACATTGGTTTGCTACATTTAAGATGGTTTGAACATGCTTTATCATCATTAAATGAAGTAATAACCTTATCATTAAATGGTTTAATGGTAGTCTTTTAATTATAGCATGTAACCTATTAGCATTTATTGGATTAAATGAGAAAGAGGGACATTTGATGGACCATATTCCTTCTTTCATCACAAAACTGAAAACAATATGTCTCATTTAGGTTAATAGACTTTTCATATAGCTATCTTAAAGACAAATGAGAAGAGTCTCATTTATTGGCTTCTTTATGGTATAGCCGAAAATTGCATGAGAGGTGTCTCATCTTTGGCTTATTTCTTATAAGGCAAAATCTCTTCAAGTTTTCTTCTCCTTTCCCACCAAATGATCTTGTTAACCAATTTGTCCAAGAAGAACAAGCGGTAGATCAGATTGGTTGAGGATACAATATCAAGAAGAGGATATAATAATGAGAAGAGGATACATCACCTAAGAGAGGATACATTTCCAAGGATAGGATAGCACAACAAGGAGTTAAAGTTGTAGTGAAGGAGTCATTAATAATTTTCATCTTGTATTTATGCAAATGTTTTTCCTTATACTGTATCATGTATGGCTATGCATGTTTATTTGGTTATATTGCTTCCACTGCAATTTTGATTTCTAAAATGTTTTGAAATCTACCGTTTTATCCAAATCGTGCATGCTTTCTTTTTCCGATCCAACATATCTATCACAATTCCCGATTTGGTTAACATGCTCAAGGCAGTTGAGCCATCTGTCCGTAAGGGCAAGGTTGTGATGCTGGTGGACTCTTTTGGTTCGAAGACAAAGAGCCAAAAGAAGAAGAAGTCTGCAGGGCCTAAGGGAGGTGTCAAGAAAGCAAAGAAGACTACCTCGAAGGGAACTTGCTTCCACTGTGGCAAGGATGGCCACAGGAAGAGAAACTGTAAGGCCTATTTGGAGTCCTTGAAGCAGAAGAAGGCATCTGAAGCCCCATCTACTTTAGGTATTTATGTTATTGATATTCACACTGTTTCTGATAACAACATATGGCTATTAAATACCAATTGTGGCTCACACATTTGTAATGACATGAAGGGTCTCAGGAATAGTAGATAACTCAATAAGGGAGTGTCAAATCTGCGAGTTGGTAATGGAGCAAAAGTTGCTGCATTGGCTGTAGGCATATATGTATCGACGCTCCTTAGTGGGCTTGTACTAGAATTGGACAATTTTTTATGTATCTGCTTTGACTAAAAATGTAATGTCTGTTTCTAGTCTTAATAAAGCTGGATTCCATATAAATTTCAATAACAATGGTTGTTCAATTTATTTGAATGGAATGTTATATGCTTTGGGTACATTGTGCAATGGTATATATATATTGGATGTGTTTAATTTGGTTCTAAATATCAATAATAACAAAATAATAAAATGAGATAATGTGAAATTGCTTTACTTATGGCAGTGTCGCCTTGGCCATATAAGTGAGAGACGCATGTCTAAACTACACAAGTGTGGTAGTTTAGGGTCATTTGATTATCAATCATATGATACATGTGAATCTTGCTTATTAGGCAAGATGACTAAGTTACCCTTTAAGGGAAAGGGTGAACGAACTAGTGGACTTTTAGACCTAATACATACTGATGTATATGGTCCGATGTCCATATATGCCAAAGGTGGTTACATATACTTCATTACCTTTATCGATGATCATTTTCGATATGGGTATGTGTATCTTATGAGATACAAGTCTGAAGCCTTTGAAAGGTTCAAAGAATTCAAAAATGAAGTTCAGAAACAACTTGGGAGCAGTGTTAAATCACTTCGATTGGATCGAGGTGGTGAATACTTAAGCCAAGAGTTTTTAGATTATCTCAGGGATAATGGAATATTGTCTCAGTGGACTCCACCTTACAAACTACAACATAATGGTGTGGCTGAGAGGAGAAACTGAACCTTGCTAGACATGGTGATGTCTATGATGGATTTAAGGAATTTACCAAAATCTTTTTAGGGGTATGCACTCGAAACTTCTGTTTAGGTATTAAACAGAGTCCCAATGAAGTCAGTTGATGTTACTCCATATGAGATATGGACTAACAATAAGCCCTATCTTTCTTATATGAAAGTTTGGGGTTGTCCTGCTTATGTGAAGCAAATTCAATTAGATAAGCTTGAAGCTAAATCTAACAAGTGTTTGTTTGTAAGATATCCTAAGGAAGCTATAGGATATCAGTTCTACCATGTTTCGAAACAAAAGGCGTTTGTTTCAAAACATGTTGTCTTTTTAGAGAAAAAATTGAACTTATGGAAGTTTAAGATGCTCAAATAAACGTATATTAACTGCCTGGACCTGAGACTATTGTTCATGAAGATGAAAAATAGTTCAACCTTTTGACACACAAGAATTTTGTATATCTGGTAGGATATGTCATGTTCTCGAGAGATATAAATTTCTCATAAGTGAACTTAATGTCGTATTGCTCATAGAAGATGATGAGCCTACTACCTATGAGGAGCTTCTGAAGAGTTCAAAATCTGACAAATGGCTTCAAGCTATGAAATTCGTAATGGATTCAATGTACGAAAACCAAGTATAGACTTTGGTTAACACACTCAAAGGGATAAAACTCATAGAGTGCAAATGAGTTTTTGAGAAGAAAACTGAAATTGATGGTAATGTAGTTACCCATAAAGCTAGGCTTGTAGTTAAAGGTTATCATCAAAGACAAGGTGTTGACTATGACGAAATGTTTAGCCCAGTAGTTATGCTTAAATCTATTAGGATACTCCTAACCATTGCCGCTCATTATGATTATGAGATATAAAAATAGATCTAAAGATAGCCTTCCGGAGGAAACCTAACTAAGAATGTGTATATGACATAAACTAATGGTTTCTTGTCCATGAATGGAGAAAAGGTATGAAGGCTTCATGTCTAAGGCAGTTGAGCCATCTGTCCACAAAGACAAGGTTGTAATGCTAGTGATCTCTTTTGATTCGAAGAAAAAGAACCAAAAGAAGAAGAAATTCGAGGGCCTAAAGGAGGTGTCAAGAAAGCAAAAAAGATTGCCTCGAAGGGAACTTGCTTCCACTGTAGTAAGGATGGTAGCTGGAAGAGAAAATGTAAGGCCTATCTGGAGTCCTTGAAATAAAAGAAGGCATCTAATGACTTTTTGACCTAATGCATACTGATGTATATGCTTCGATGTCCATACAGGCCAAAGAGGGCAAAAAATAATCATCATTTTTATGCATCTTGTGTAAGACACAAATGAAAAAAAAAAGGTTCTTTCTTACAAACACACTTTTTCTCTCTAACTCTCACAAGAGTTCCTGTCTTTACTATCACAAAGAAAGAATTCTAGCCATCTCCTAGTAAGGTTTCATCCTTTTATCTTCGTGTAGACTTTCATCATAGACATTCTACGTTGATTGTTCTAGTTTACGACAACCTAACGTGGAGAAGAATAAGGAACGAAGGAGATCGTCAGAAAGGTATGTGAGCATCTTACATTTCATGTTTTTTTTTCTATATCTATATACATTAGTAGATCTAGTTTTTAAGGTTCCATTTTATTTTTCATTGCGTATATTTGATATATATTATGTATGAGATGCATGATCAGAACCTAATAGCTATACGTCGTTAGCAAGGTCATACCTCTTAAACTCTAGCATAACATCATTATATATGTTGTACAAACAAAAGTGCTCTTCTTTTACACGAATTACATACCATAGAGTTTTCCTATGTTGAGCTATAGTGTCTTTTTGAAAGACTGTCATAATTTTGTGTAATGAAAAAAAGAAAGCCTTGCTCTTTAAATATATATTGGATTTTCATACTTCCAAATTTCTAAATTATTGTTATTAAAAATTTTCACCTTTAGTGAATTCCACGACAAAATTCTTAAAGACAATAGCCATTTTCATTAAACACTAATGTCCATAATGACACATTTACTATGTGATTATGATCAATTTTAGTATATTTGGTGCAATCTTCTAGATAGAAACTTTAATTATTTTCTTAATTATATATAGAATCAAATGATCATTAATTTTTCAATCATGGTCCATATAATAGTTAGTCAAAAATTAATCATTCTATGTACACGTATTTGTTTACAAATATCTCAAGAATGATATGTATAAAATATACATTAACAATCAAACTAAAAAAATGTATTTTAATAAACAAATACTATTCATAAATTAACAGTTATAACAATGGTTGCTATAAACAACTAATGTTACATAAGTATCATTAAACATCGAATAAAAAGTGATTAATACATTTTGACTAAAACTATAAAATTCAACATAGTGGATTAGTCAGATAAGAAAATTTCCCTCTATAGGTAAAACATGAAAGAAGATGGACTATATAAAAAGGTTCTATCTTAAAGAGTAAAACATGTGCACTACAACATAAACAACTTTTGGCTATAAAAAAATTTATCGCTAAAAGCCCTAAAATTATCGCTAATAGTCATTAAATCATCGCCCAAAACATCACTAAATCCCCGTGCCTGAAAACTATAGGCAACCTTTTTTGCTAATCATCGCTAATATTTTTTTCTTACACTTTATTTTTGTAGCAAAAATCTACTTGAGACATTTTGCAAAATCAACGCCAATACCTTTTGGCTACATTTATTTTTTGTAGGTAAAACTTATTAGTTACGTTTTGAGGAACATAACTAAAAGTTTTTAACCACATTTCCAAGAACGTAGCCAAATATTTTTAGAAGTTTTTAGCTATGTTTTAGCAAACATAGCCAAAGATTTTCTACTACATTTATGAAAATGTGGCCAAAAAGTTTTGCCTATGTTTTTGAAAATGTAGCAAAATGTTTTTAGCTATGTTTGGTAAAATGTAGTCAAATTTTTAAATACATTTTAATGAAATGATATACCATATTGAATTATAAATATTTTTGAAATTTTGAATCCATATTATTGTATATAATATTTAGATTTTTTGTTTATTTATTATAAAAATAATTGATAATTTGAAGTAATGTATATAAAAAATAAAATATCATTAAATTTGTTCATGTATAAGATTTTAATTACAACTTCAAAAATATTGATATACAAAATAAAAAATACAGAGATAAGTTTAATCACTAGCCTCATTTTCATCTTCATTACTTACATAATCCGGGTCACGTATTGTTTTAGGTGCTTTTCACACTTGGCCAAAAAAATTTTAAGTGTTGGACCCCGAACTTTTCATGGAAGTTAGAATTATTAAATGAAATTAAATGAGAAATCGGTGGTGATTTATTCATGTGCAAAGAAAAGGAATTCTTAAATTTGAAATGATATACAAGATTAAGGTAGTGAATGTAGTAAGTTGATGAGAAGTGAATAATTGATTTTGGTTTTTGATGATTATGAGATTTTTTAGTAAACTCGTATGTTTAAGGGTACTATGAAATTTATGATGAATAAGTTGGTAGAAATGGAGTGGAGATGACTAGAATAAAAAGTTGAAATGTTGTTTTGTTTATGTATGTGTTGTGGGTGACATCTTTATAATTGAGAAAGTGAGCTAGTACAATTATTGTTCATGTAGCTTCTTTGTGATTTGAATTTCCGAGACTTTAATGTATTGGGGCTAGAAATGCCCACTAAAACTTTGTAAGAATTCATCTTTTGATATTAATGAAAGACCTTTGAGTTTTATTGTGATTTGCCAAGGTTTGTTCTAAAAGCTACTTTGTTTTGTTTTTTTGTAAATGTTCATAGGGTAGTTTTTGTGTATGCTGGCTTTGAGACAAATTCTGAACTGTTATAGGCTAAATTGGATTAAGTAGCCTTCTTGAAAGTTGTAGAGAAAGTTCATAGATTTTCAATGACGTATAGCATGCCATTTTTGGATGTGGGAGTTGAAAGATGTGAATTTTTGAATTTTGAATGTTGTTTAGTATGAAAATTTCAGGGCAGTAACTTCGATTTGGATTTTGACTCTTATGGAGGCAGAAATTGTTCTTAGTGTCTTCATGACTGTTGTAGATTATGTTTTTACCTTTCCATTGATATAAAGTATGAAATTTTTGGACAATGGAGTAGAGAAATATGACTTTTAGAAGTTCTGTTATTTTTGGGATGATGTTTATCTGACAGATACTTTGAGGTGGTGTTTGACTCCCTTAGAGGCCGTTTTGGTTTTTAAGTTCTTCATGGAAGTTGTAGAGTTTTCTTTTAGCTTTCCATTGATACAAAGTTTGTACAATTTGGAGTTCTGAGTAAGAATTTATGAATTGGGGAAGTTGGGTTATCGAAAAAAAAAAGACTTGAGTTTTCCAGGTCAATTATTGTAGTCGACTTAGTCGACTAATAGTCTTCTAGTAGTCGACTAATGCATGTAATTTTTACATGCATTAGTAGTCATGTTTCTCTAACCCAACCTCTCTTCACTCTTTTGCTTATAACTTTTTCGTTTGAACTCTGATTGACCTGATTATTGAAGCGTTGGATTCCTAAGACATTCCTCTACCTCTCCATGAAACTTTACGGATTTTGAGATTAAATTGAAAATGATTGATTAGATCAAAGTAAGAGGATCGGTTGAAAAAGTCTAAACATGCTTCAGTATTTTGGTGATATCTTGATCTGTAGAGATCCAAATAAGGTGATTATTGTTCCTAATTAAACTAGAGACATGGGGCTACAAGTTATCTAAAAGAATCGAATTTCAATTTAGTCCCTAAGATGTTCAATTTCTTGAGTGAAGTTAGGTATAGTGTTCGGTCTTGGTTTAGTTTTGTTCTGAAAGTGTTTTGGCCATAACTTCTTCATTTCTGAACCAAATTAAGTGTTTTTGGTGTCATTGGAAACATAAGACATAGAGGAACATTTCTCTAGAAGGAAGTGTTATCAAATTGCTTCATTTACCTGATCAAAATAAGGAGTTAAGATGTCAGTTTTAAAGATAAAATGAGGGGCAAAATGGGAAGATCACTTAAGTTGTTAAGTTGTAAGGCTTATAAGGAGGGGTGGTTTGGTCATTTGGCTTCATTAAAAGAACAAA
>JANZLX010000009.1:4085835-4113505 GCA_025531955.1 Erythroxylum orinocense | reverse complement strand
CTAGTAGCTAAAGGATTTCGTCAAAGACAAGAAGTTGACTATGACGAAACTTTCAGCCCAGTAGTTATGCTTAAATCCATTAGGATACTTCTAGCCGTTGCCACTCACTATAATTATGAGATATGGCAAATGGATGTAAAGAGGAATTTCCTTAATGGAAACCTAACCAAGGATATGTATATGACACAACCTAATGGTTTTATATCTATGAATGGAGAAAAGGTATGCAAGCTTCAGAAATCTATTTATGGATTAAAGCAAACATCCAGGAGTTGGAATATCTGATTTGATGAGACAATCAAAGAGTTTGGTTTCTCACAAAATTTTGATGAGTCGTGTGTGTATAAGAAGGTCAGTGGGAGTGCAATTATGTTCCTTGTACTGTATGTAGATGACATATTGCTAATAGGAAACAATGTCTCAGCTTTGCAATCATTAAAAATTTGGTTAGCTAAGAACTTCTTTATGAAATACCTTGGAGAAGCAACTTATATTTTAGGATAAAGATCTATAGAGATAGATCTAAGAAGTTGCTTGGTCGTTCTCAGTCTACATACATAGACAAGATGCTAAAAAGGTTTAGCGTAGAGCAATCCAAGAGAATTTATCTTCCCATGGTATATGAGATTACACTCTCTAAATCTATGTGTCCAAAGACACAAGATGAGAGGAATCGAATGAGTTTGATTCCTTATACTTCGGATAGGATTAATCATATACGCTATGTTATATACTAGACCCGATGTATCGTATGCTCTAAGTGTTACAAGTAGATACTTGTCAGACCCTGATGAGAGTCATTGGGTGGCTGTTAAGAATATCCTTAAGTACTTGAGAAGAACTAAAGATGTATTCTTGGTATATGGAGAAGATGATGTTATGGTAACCGGGTATACTGATGCTAGCTTCCAATTTGATACGGATGACTCCAGATCCCAGTCTAGATATGTTTTCACACTAAATGGTGGTGCAATCAGTTGGAAAAGTTTCAGACAAGAGATGACTACTGATTCAATGACAGAGGCGGAGTACATTGCAGCTTTAGAAGCGACAAGGGAAGCAGTTTGGATCAAGAAGTTCATCATGGAAATTGGTGTGGTTCCAAGCATTCCTAACCCAGTACAGTTGTATTGTGACAACAATGGGACTATAACATAGTTGTATACTTTAACTTGAAATGCTCAAGGATATCTTGGATACTAATCTTGTGCTTTGACTCCATTCATTGGTGCCTTTTAGGAGTTACTCATAGGGTGGTGATTAGGTACAACTTGAGGTATTCGGAGGTAATTGAGTAACTAATAAAGGATTCACCACTCCTGATAGAAGGAGATGATACCTACGGCCTCTTATCGGGGCCATTACTCAGGAGTCTTTAGCCAAAGCAAATATGTGACATACATAGAGTAATGAGATCCTTAGGGAAAAATCTAATAACACTTGGACTAGATATGATGTAGTCGGTCTAGTGGGAGTTAACACTTTTACCATACTCTGAAATAAGTGGAGTATAAATGGTGAAAGGACAAATTGCATGACAACATTGCGTATAGAAGGGTTCATAGTCAAACCATTGACTTTCCAGTTAATTAGGGGTCATAACGTATTGTTAGATACCGCTCTTGACTTACTTAAGTTAAGTGTTAATTCAAGTGGCCAACATAACCAAGAACCTAATGGGTCACACATATAGGAGATCTAAAGGATGAGTAAAATGGTCTTGAATGGTGATTTAAGATATGAGAGAGTGTTTTGGGATTATATCGCAATCTGAACGTGGCAGAAAACATTGCATGGAATGGATTAGGAACAAGTGTTGTTGGCTTCCATTAATGCCTGCTATTCATTGTCATTAACTTCCCATAACTTCCATTAATGTATGTTATTCATGGTCATTAACTTCCCATAACTTCTATTAATGCATGTTATTCATGACCATTAACTTCCCATAACTTTCCATTAGTGATGGGGGTTATGGAAGGCCAAAAGGTTTAGAATAAAAAGGTTCTTTTTCTTACACACACACTTTTTCTCTCTAACTCTCTCAAGAGTTCTTGTCTTTGCTAGCACAAAGAAAGAATTCTAGTCTTCTCCTAGTGAAGTTTCATCCTTTTATCTTCGTGTGGACTTTTATTAGAGACGGAATGCGTTAATCGTTGTGGTTTACAACAACTCAACGCAGAGAATATTAAAGAACGAATGAGATCATTAGAAAGGTATGTAAACATCTTACATTTCAAGTTTTGTGTTTCTATATCTATATGCATGAGTAGATCTGGTTTTTGAGGTTCCGTTTTATTTCCACTGCGTATATTTGATATATATTATGTATGAGATGTATGATCAGAACCTAACAACAATGTATGAGAGGCATCATAACTTTACTTATTGATGGAAAATCACAAGGGAAAAAATTAACAGAGCTTTAAGGGAGATGAAGAATGGAAAGGCAGTAGGGCCTGATGAGATACCTATAGAGGTATGGAAGAGCCTAAACAAAGAGGGTCTTACTTAGTTAGCTAAGCTTTTTAAATGTAATATTTAAGTATGCCAAAATGCCAGATGAGTGGAAACTTAGTATGTTAATTCCTTTATACAAGAACAAAGGAGAAATTCTAAGTTGTAAAAACTATAGAGGCTTCAAACTATTTAGTCACACCTTAAAGTCACGGGAGAAAGTGATTGGGAAGAGAGTGAGAAACGATGCACCTATATTTGAGAACCAGTTTGGTTTCATGTCAGGAAGGTCCACGATAGAAGATTTACATCTCCTTCAAAGATTAATAGAATATTACAGGGAAAGACAATGTCACCCACACATAACTTTTAATGACTTAGAGAAGGCCCATGATAAGGCAATTAGGGAAATTATATGAAAGTTTTTAGAAGTTAAGGGAGTTCCTATACTCTATATATGGGTTATTAAGGATATGTATTAAGGTGTAAAGACTAGAGTAAAGATGACATGAGGAGATATGCAACATTTTTCTATTGATATTGGGCTACACTAAGGCCCCTCATTGATCCTCTCTTTGTTTGCAGTAGTGATGGATGAGCTCACCATGAATATCCAAGGGGATGTGCCTTAATGTATATTGTTTGTTGATGACATTGTTTTAATGGATGAGACAAAAGAGGATGTCAATGTCAAGCTAAAACTTTAGAGGGATACATTAGAGTTGAAGGGCTTTAAATTGAGTAGGATTAAGACTGAATACTTAGAGTGTTATTTTATGGGCCATAGGGTGGCTTTCGATATAAAGGTAAAGATTGATTCAAAAGTTATAATACAGAAAGAGTGTTATAAGTATCTAAGATATATCATCCAAAGCAATAAGGAGATTGATGAATATCATCCAAAGTAATAAGGAGATTAATGAAGGCATAGTTCACTATATCAAATCAGGGTAACTTAAATGGAGAAATGCATTAGAAGTTTTATATGATAGGAAGATATCACTCAAGTTCAAAGGTAAATTTTATCATTTAGCAATTAGGCCAACCATACACTATAGGGCAGATTGTTAGCCGATCAAATAGGTGCATAGTCATAAAATTAATAGTGATGAAGATGAGGAAGCTCTGTTGGATTTGAAACCTTACTAGAAGAGATAAGGTCAGGAATGTAATAGTAAGGGACATATTAAAAGTGATTAATATAACACACCCTATACGGACCTACAACCACTTACACACATAGCACCTAAATTCCTATACATACATTCATGGCATACATTTCTATTCATTTATAGGGACTCTCATCACACATCTTTCTATTTAATGTCACACATATACATATTACAAAATTTCACATCACTTAACATTATCATTTAAAAGTAGTAATGCATCTTTACGTTAATATGATAATCCAAAAGATAGCATACAATTTCCTTCCTTCATTACATGACCAATCATCTTTAACTAAAAGACACATTCCAAAGGTACTTTTTCTCCTAACTGTTGGCCTTGGTCCTTGCAGGTGTTCCTTGTACCTCACTCCCATGATTGGACCTACATGGATTAATACCCGTGCTAAGCTTGAAAGCCAAACATGCTTTAATATGTTATTCATATACCGTAAATTCACATTTATGAACTAAAAGTTGATGTTCTCATCGATACAAATTATCAATACAAATGTAAATGCTCATCTACCAATTATTTATATTGGCATGTTGTATTTCTTATTTGTAACCACTTACTTTACTTTCTGTGTTAGGCTTGCACATTCCATTGGTGTGGATAACGAGAGCTGTGGATATCTGAAGATATCAAACTGTGTATACCTGAAGGTATCGAACTATAGATACCTAAAGGTATCAAACTGTGGATAACCAAATGTATCAAATTGTGGAGAAACTATAGTCTCTAAATGAAGACACCATTGGTGTCAAAACTGTAGTAGATGCATTGTAACCCTATATGCATGCTTATTTATCCACCACCAAGCCAATAATGTAGGCACTATAACATTTCCTTTAATCATTTTCCAATTTCACAATTCATATATTAACAAATCATATGATAAAAATTTTAAGTCATAAAATCTGTATTTATGTTCATACATGCGATTCATAACTTACCACCATTAGAAGGGTATCAAAATCACACTTGTATAATCATACCATACACATATGAATGATTAGTGTGCATATAAATCATTTAAGTACATGTAAATTTTCTTTAGTATGCATTATGCTCAATCTTAAATTCCAATATTCAATCACCCAATTCACATAAGGTAAGTCCTATTTCATTTATTTCAAGGTTTTTTAAAATTTTCATACACATTCAAAAAGATTTGGATATGATTCGATAAAAATAGGAAATCAAAATAAACTCAAAATAATGCAATTTCCTTCCCATCACGTTCCCTGCTTAAAATTCATACCTCCAGTTGTTCAGAAATTTTCATATAGAAAACGTTTGACTTTAGATTTTTAAGCCTTCTGAAAATTTGTTTTGCTATCTCTCTAGTTTCCAAATAACTAAAAATCAAGCCATTTGGACCTCTAAAACATGAGATATAGACAAAACATCACAATCTGTTGCAAAACAGAAACAACATTAGGTCATCATTTTCAATCTCAATTTCTAATGTCATAAAGACAGAATTAAGTTAGAGTCTCTTCTAGATATTTCTAGTTCTATGTCTTATTTTTCATATGCAACTAAAATAACCCAATTTAGAGTTATGTAGGCTGAGTTATGACCTAAACAATGTGATTGGTTCAACAAACCCTAGACAAAATTCCACTACATGATACTCTCTCGTCATATTCAACAAATTCTATGCAAGGTAACACCAAAATAACACCAAAACATCATCCCAGCCACCACTCAACATCCAATTGAATCTTTGTATCCATTCAAACATACACACAAAGAGAAATTAGACCAAGTGTAGTCCCAAACCTTAAAATTGACATAAGTAGTTCTCTGTAATGTTTTGTATTTTTTTTGGGAAAACTTAATGTCTATGGATGGAAAGAGATGATCAGCTTTCTGTAGTAAAGTATTAGTTTCCTTTATTTTCCAATCAGTGTGCATCCTTTATTTTCCAATCAATGTGCATTGCATTTCGTTTAGGTTTTTCATTTTCGTTGCAGTTCATGATTGGTACAATATGTATATTGTTAATATAGCCTCAGTTGGAATTATAGGTCTATTAAAAATCTTTATCTCCTTATCAATAATTTTGATGACTTATAAAACAACTTAACGGTTGTGTTAATCATTGGATTGTAGGTAAAATACAGATAACATTTTTTAGAGATGTCAATTGCTGCGTCTTTTAACTCTTTTTGAATACTAACGAATACTCCATCTCCAATGATTAAAGATCCTATTTTGTCACTAATCTTCCTTACCAAATATTGAAACATCAAACATCTTTAGACTAATATATCAAACATTTTTAGGTTAGTACATCAAACATCAAACGTGTTTAGGCTAGAACATCAAATTAGTAGCACAATAGATGTTAAAACTTATAACACTTTGCACTTTCCAAGATCAGGTTAGGAGAAGAACATTTATACATTGTTCTAGTACATCAAACCATTTCCAGGTAAGGCTTTAAAGGTGCAACTATTGCCTTTTTTTCCTTCATTATTTAGACTAACCAACATAAGCAAAACTACTAAATACAAGCTTAACACAAGCAAACCATTTCCAACACTTTGCCAAATGTTTTTCATAACTAGTCCTCGTGGCAACTAACTCATTCCTCAACTTCAAATTTTCTACAATCCTTTCAGCTTGCAAAACATCTACTGCATTCTTTCTTAACTTTGTCACTTCCTCCTTCAATAGATTATTTTAACAATATAACATCTTCTCTCTATTTTTCAACTCTAAAATAATCTGTCTTACTCTTAGACAAAATCTTTGATCACGCCATTCATGAAATCCACAAACATTTTCACTTTACCATTAAAGAAAAAGCAACAATTCATTAATGAAATATATAAACATATTTAGCTAAAACAACATAAAACTGTACTAAAATTACCAGAAAGAGTCAACAGCCATAAAACCTTCTTCATGGATTTTCATCAATCTATAAAGTCCATCTAGATGCTTTCAAGTTATAGTAACAATATTTAGCCTCTTCGTCATAGTCCTATTCAACAGGGTAAGTTGAAGAAATCAGCTTTTTTGACCTCATTTCAAGTTTAAAATGCGTCTCTCTATAGCCAAAGTTGAAAATTTTAAAAATTCCAACCCAACACAAAATCACAACCAAGAAAGCAACAAATTGAATCCTCTAATCAACCTTATTAGCTTGAAGAACTACTACTTGAGCTCATTCTTAAGTATTACAACACAATGCTGTAATGTTGATTGTGCACCTACTGACAACTAAACGATGTCTACAGAATTGAATTTGTTTACTACTAATAATCTGCACCGCTTCCATGAATGTCATACTTTGTCTTGAACCCAATACATAGAGAATAACAAAACATGGATAACCACCAACAAAGCTACAAAAATCATATCCTACGTACAATGTTAAGTACATGGGGAAGAGAAAACTTTTGTACATGAAAACAATTGTCATCTGCGCGTTATTCAACCCAATAATCAAACCAATTTAAAGAAGATAAAATAATTTACGTAAATGTAATATTGTTAGGGCAAAGGAATAAAGTGAATATTAAAACATCATAAATTTATATACAAAAATTAGAAGGGAGCATGACTCATTACCTACTTTGGTTTTCAATCATAGCACATGTATGTTTCAGATCTTTAAAAACCTTACCGCCCATTCACCTCTAACGCCAAAAGAGATATCTCACACTCACACTATCAAGAAGGCAAAGTGAGATTGGAGTGAAGGCACCCGCATTAGGTGATGATACATCCAGGGATTCGAGTGAAAGCACAACTGAGAGAAGAAAAAGAGGGTGAAACATGTGTCCATAAAAATTGTTGATTTTAGGGTTGTTTGTGTATTTATTTATTATCTTATTCTATATTTATTGTATTATTTGTTTTATTACTTATTTTTAAAATTTTTCTTCTACATATTTAATTATTTATTCTTAATATCTTTTATGTTTATTTTATTTTTTATTTTTATTTTTAAGTATTGGTTTATTATTTTAATTTATTTTTATTTTTTTACGTGAATCTATTGGAAACAATCTCTTTATAAATTAAAGATAAAACTACATACTTTTAAACTTTTCAAAACCTTGAATATTAGTGAGACATTCACTAGGATGTTATTATTGTTATTATTTTTAAAATTCGGGTTAGTATCTTAGAATTAAAGTTTAAAATTTTGTTACCATTAATTGTTTAATCGAGCTGCTCTTACGAATTGAACCAAATTGATTTTGATTACTCGTACCACGCAGCATTTCCTTTCAGACAGAATGAGTAATACAGACGTAGGAGGCGGACAGACTATTCGCAGGGATGGGTAGATCAGTAATAGCGGCAGCCAAGAGCGTTAATGACGAGCGCGAACCAAGGAGAAAGAGAAATTGCAAAGACGCTTCACATTAGCAGTTCCATGCACACTTGTCTTAACTAAATGAAAAGGGTACGCGAACTCATGTGTCCAGCAAACCTTGAAATATATTTTTTTTTTGGGTGTCTACTCTCTTTTTCTCATATATTGAAGAACCGGGTTTATTCAAAAATTGCTTTGCTTACTTTTACTTGTTCAAGTGGGATTTAGTTGACTTGAGACTGTCGAAGCAATGCTTGTTAAGATTACTTGTGATTGTCATGCTTTGTGCTTGTGATGATCAGCAAATGGCTGGAGTGCTGCCGAGAATCGTGAGGAATTTAAAAGATGAAGTTGTTTTGCGCTTGCCTATTTTACCCAGTAGGTTTTTATCTGTTGGTAGCAGACCATTAGTAGATAAGGCTGTTGAAGATGGGGAACTGCGTGTGTTCGTGGTTGCTGGAGAGGTTTCGGGCGACACTATTGGGTCTCGTCTTATGGCCTCCTTCAAAAAGCTCTGCCCTGTTCCTGTTCGCTTTTCAGGCGTTGGGGGGTAAACAACTGTCTCTGCACTTAAACACTTGAAAATTTCCCCATTATAGTTAATGATTTTCAGAGGATGAGTATGAAGCCAAGTGGTAGGCACCCCCTTCTAGGTAGCAAGAGGTCCTGGGTTCAACTTTACAACCCCTGCTCTAAGGGCATAGTGCTCTTCTAGGAAACATAAAAATGGTTTACTCTAGTAAGTTAATCTCTAGTAGTAGATGGCATGTAAACAGGTAAAGATCATGATCTACTGCTTGCTCTTTTTGCTGATAATATACTGGTAAAACGCCTTCATATGTTCTTTCTTTCTTCTGAATGTTACGTGCTCTACAGATTTGAGTATCGTGAGGAGTACAAGTGATTGCTGTTTCTACTTAATTTGCAGAAGTTTTACGAACATGTGGATCTAGAATATGCTTTCTTTAAAATTATATTTTTATGTGCATAAGGTCAATGATGGCTAAGGAAGGATTGGAATCTCTTTTTCCTATTGAAGATATTGCTGTGATGGGAATATGGGAGCTGTTACCCCATTTGAATACTTTTAGGGTGAGTATATAGGGTGAATTATCTTACTTTCTTCAATGAATCAAATCTAATTAAACAATATCTTTTAAATGTCAGGTTAAGTTGAAAAAATCAATTGAGTATGTCTTTTGTTTTCAACCTCATGTTGTTGTGACAGTGGACTCCAAGGGTTTTTCTTTTCGTCTTCTAAAGCAGTTGCGAGGTAATGTGAACCGCTGTCTTTGTATTACCATCTCTGCTTGCATATCACTTATGCATAAGTTTACTGGTAGGAAAACTAGAGAAATGGTTTTTGCAGCTAGATGCAATCAACAAGGAAAGAATTACCCAGTACACTACCATTATGTGGCACCTTCATTTTGGGCATGGAAAGGTGGGGAAGCGAGACTTAGAGGCCTTGCAAATTTTGTGGATCATATTTTCTGTATACTTCCAAATGAGGACACAGTTTGTAAATCAAATGGGGTGGATGCAACCTTTGTCGGCCACCCCATTTTAGAAGATATTTTGGAGTTGAACTCGGTATGTATTTGTCTTTTAATATCTTTTGGTAATTGATTAGTAGTTTTTGTATATTTGATCTACAGATGCATAATGTTCCTAAGAAAGATTTAATCTTCAAGCTTATGTGAGTTTGTTTTTATAAAGATTTGGTTGCTCTAGAAAACTTTTTTGGTATATTTGTTGGATATAAGTAGTATTCATTCAAATTTTAACCAATCTAATGCCCATTAACGTACGAATCATATTTGAAATTGACTGTCACCTTGTCTGGGAGAAATTATAGCAAGGACTATTTGTTCAATCTAGTGATCAATCATCTAGTGGATTTCATATACTTACAACAGGCTAGGCAGGCACTCCACCTACATGGGGAAACCTAGAGAATAAGAAGTGTTAAAATCAACATCGAAACTTTTCTTTTATTGTAGAGTAATTTATAGATCAATGCAAGCTCTTGAAAGGAAATTGACTGTCACCTTGTCTGGGAGAAATTATAGCAAGGACTATATGGTCAATCTAGTGATCAATCTTCTAGTGGATTTTATATACTTGCAACAGGCTAGGCAGGCACTCCACCTACATGGGGAGTCCTAGAGAATAAGAAGTGTTAAAATCAACATCGAAACTTTTCCTTTATTGTAGAGTAATTTATAGATAAACGCAAGCCCTTTAATGGGCATGCCTTTTTCTTAATTTTTCTTTTCGTTGTTTGTATCTTTTTTCACAGTACCGGTATGCATAGTTATGTACTCTTTGAAATTACTCAGTTCTTTGTGTTTTTTGTTGATGCTAATACTTTATTATGTATTAAACCATTTGTGTATCATATTTAGGGAAAGCAACCGCATGGATGGAGGATACAGAAGGATTGTGAATATTTTAGAAGCAAATATGCAGTGCCTTCAGGTAATGTGAAATGTGAGGCATACTTTGATTTCCTGTAATAAGTATAAATATGTTTATCAATCAGACAATGCTTAATGTTATAGTTCTACTAATGAGTACTTAAGGAGCTTGATTAATAGGAACAATCACCCTAGATCTCAGTGGTTAAACTTCTTATGTCTTAAATCTTTATTATATGTAGAAAAGAGCTTTTTGGTGAATATATTATGTATTGACACGTCAAGTTTGCATTTGTTAGATGCCACAGTCATATCCTTGCTCCCTGGCAGCCGATTACAAGAAGTTAGCCGGATGCTTTCCATTTTTACCAAGACTATAGAACTGATAAAAGAATCCTTCCCCAAATTGTTGACAATCATTCACGTGGCTCCCAATCAGCACGTGGAGAACTATATAAATGAAGTCACTCAAAAGTGGCCTGGGCCAATAGTATTGATTCCAGGAGGAAATCTACATCTTAAATACTGTGCGTTCAGTGTAAGTCTCCTATTTATTTTTATTTGTAGTGAGCGTTCATATATTTAAATCAAATAAAAAGAAAGGTTTATAGCCGTTTATGAATGAAATTCCTAGAGAGTACAACTTTATCCAATTCAGTGTTTCCCAGTTCTTGTAAATCCCATTCTGAAGATGCAAAAGAGGATAAAATAACTTTGTTGGATGTTTCATTCGCATTACCAGATCGCTTTGGTGTAGTTAATTGCCATTGACTGTACTTGATTTCCCTTTTCTGTAGAATTCAGCTATAGCAGACACTATAAATTACTATAAATAAGCACATATGTCTGACGGAACTAAATAGCTATATTGTTTCCTGTTTTGAGATCCCTGCTAACTGAGTACCTAATGCAAAGCTTCTCATTTACCATTCCTAGTGCGTAGATTTGGAAAACATGAGCTAGATAGTTGTAAACTTCATTGTTGTTGCTGGATTGAACTCAATGCCTTGCAGGCCAGCAAGGTGGCGTTATGTACTTCAGGAACAGTGGCTATGGAATTGCAGCTTGCACGCTTACCCTGTGTAGTTGCTTATCGAGCCCATCTTTTGACTGAATGGATAATTAAGTATAAAGCAAAGATACCCTACATGTCTCTTCCCAATATACTCATGGATTCAGCTATAATTCCTGAAGCTCTTTTTCAAGGATGCACAGCCACGAATCTATCTTCTATGCTTATGTAAGATCTGCTTGCCACTGAAGTTGTGATTTTTCTTCCTATTTCCAGTATGTGATTAACAGGGTGTGAAAGAAAAGCAAAAATTCCAGTATTTCTGGTTCATTGAATGTTGACTTGGTAATTGCATGAGCTCAATTTAATGATTTCCTTGTTTACTTTTCTGACTTGAGATTTATGCTCCACTGCAGGGAACTAATGAATAACAAGGCACTCCAAGAAGAACAGATTGTTAGTGCTGAAAAGGTAATGAGACTGCTGACTCCTTCTAAACAAGTTATGAACTACTTGGAAGAGCAGGATGCGAAGTGGAATTCTGCAACTTTCACTCCAAGCATGATAGCCGCGTCTACTGTGCTATTCTATGTAAAAAACTGAATGGTTCGGAAAACGACCATTTTTTTCTTTTTTGGTTTGAGTAGTCGTGGGTCTAGGTGAAACACACTTTACAAGGCATTTTTGTAAATTTTGGAGGTGATTAATTTTAGTTAGGTTTTCAGTTTATGGAAGAAAATGAAGAGTCCTGATGTCTTACATGTATGCCGTTGGTTACCTAAGAAGTTAGGCACTCACATGTATCAATTGCTTGTTACATATAAAATGGAACCCTTTTGATATAGCATCTCATTCCTCGAGCATATCCAGCATTTCGTTGGATAATTATTTTGAAATGGTTGGAAACTGTTACCAGGCGACGCACTCTATTTGGAGTACGTATACTTGGAATACGTATATCTGGAGTGAACTGAAGACGTTAGCAATAGTTTAATGCGAGAAATAGGATCCATGCGAGTCTCACTCTGAAAGTCAAGGCAAAGGGATGTCACATTAGGCTATTCAGCCTGCATGGATTTAGACTATGCGAAATTCTCGGCTTTAGAATGAAAATTGCATGGAGACCACGATCACACAACTCTTTATTAATAGTAAATCTATCTTGACAGCAATCTTTATATCACATCACCCGAGCTCCAAAAGAACCATAACAAAACACCCACTGCCTCTGGCTACGTACATCAACTATGATCAGAGACTAATTAGCTATATCATCTTCTCCAACTACAAAGAACACCGTCAACAATGGCAATGTCAAAAGGGTTTATCAAAATTTGTCTCATTGCACTTTTGGTTTCCCCGCTCTTCATAAGGGTAACTTCTGCTGCTTGTGGTGATATAGGTGACCCAAATAACCCCCAGAGTTGCAACGCCCAAGATGATGACGATGATGATTTTGATGATACATACAAGGTTGTCAATAGAGTTTCCATTACAGCGCCAAATTCATCACCTTCGCAAGATTCAGAATCAGTTACAGTTGCAGACCCAGACCCAGATGTTGACAGTATAGAAACAGAGATGTATGTAATGGGACACTAGTGATGAGTTGTTCATGTCTACAGTTATCTTTTTTAACCTCCTCCTCTTTTGTCGCTTCTGTTCTGTCAGCTTTCGTTGATTTGTTCTCTTGTTTCTAGCCTTATCCTTCCCTTTTGCTGTTGCTTTAGTATTTGATTGAGGTAGGTAGAATTTTAAGATCCCATGGAATTTCCAGAAGAAAAAAGGATTAGACTTGGATTCACTTAACTAGCACGGTATCTGCTCCCCTCACCCTTTCTGTAGCGAGTTTATTTGAGTTCTCTCTATAAGACTATTTTATGTCCCATGTCACTTATAAATTTGAGTCTAATTAAAGTATCAAAGATAATGGCTATTGGGTATTATAGACTGGGACTCAAATGGATCACAGACCCTTTTCCTCTCTCTTCTACTTACTAAAAGACATGTCCATTAGAGATGCTATATAAGTTGAAACAACTTATTGCATCATAAGGATTCTGATATTTTTCTGAACCATTGAGGAAAACACTAAAGGAAGAAGACGAGGAAATAAACTCTTTCAAAGCAATTTTACAATAACGACAAACAAGCATGGATACAGGAACATAAAATCATTCAATCTGATAAATGTTTTACACTCCCTTAATAATTGAATTGCTGTCCATTGAGCTTAGATAGCATTTTCAGTCTTCTTCTCTCATTCCGTATTGGTCCTTTCTCTTTCTATCTTCTGAAGTAGCCTTTCATGAGCTAAACAATAAGAAACAAAGAATAAGTACACTGTAAAGCATTTCCGAAACAGCAACTTCCGGCGAGAGTTCCAAGATTATAAAGCATTTCCAAAATATTAAAATCTAGGTCTATTTTGATGTTTTCTTGTCTCCATAATTTTTGAAAAACATACAAAAATAATTTTTAATTTTGTTTCTATGTTTTTTAAATGAAAAGAAACTTTATTAAATAACTTTACAAGAGTAATTTAAAAAAATTAAGGGATATGAATATGTAGGTAATACTAGGACCTTAGTAACGTAAAGTGACAAACTATCCGACAAGATGTATAGCATAATCTCTATTGAGGTAGTGTGTCACACTACTCAAAATAACGAGACTTAAAATTATAGTAGTGATGAGTCTAGATCGATCTCACACTTTCCTGTCTTCTTTTCTCATTCCTTACTATTAGTTTTTTTCTCTCTTCCAAAGCAACATTTAATGAGCTTAACTATAAGAAACAAAGAACAAGTATACTGTAAAGTATTTCTAAAGCAGCAACTCCCACTAAGAGCCTGCTTAAACGCGAGGTTCTATTTCTATTTTGATGTTTTGTTGTCCCCAAAATTTTTGACAACCATACAAAAATTGTTTTTAATTTTCTTTATATCTTTTATAAATCAAAAGAAACTTTATTAAATAACCCTACAAGAGTAATTAAAAAAAAGGGATGTGAATATGTAGGTAATACTAGGACCTTAGCCAATGTAAAGTGACAAACTATCCAACAAGATGTATAATATAATCTGTAATAGCCCATTTCCACACTTTAGGAATTAAACTGCTAAATAAAGTCATATGAGTCGTATCATATGAGAATATATGATGTGTATTTCATTTGCATGCATCATATTCATATATATACATGAATCATACTTTAGAGACATTGTAAAGATAGTTTATGGAATCAATTGATTTATTCTGGAGCATGAAATATTTTAAATGTTTAAGATGTGATTGCATGATTGTGTGTTATTTATGTCTTGAATTTTGGTTTGATGCATTAAATTAGTGAATTGGAAATTAATGTTACATTTAAGCGATTGATGAAGTAATATGAGTATCTAGTATATGAAAAATGTTGAATAAAAAGATAAATTGATACATGAAAATTTAGGTTGACTAGACCTATGAAATAGTGACACATGGCAATAGTAACATTGTGACACATGGCTTGATTAAATGAGTGGCAAATGGTGACTTAATTGGGTGACAAATGGTCTAGTGATTATGAGACAAATTGACTAATTACGGAGTGATAAATGGTCCTTGAAGGATAAGACATATGGTATGGATCTTGGCATGACATTGTCCATATTCTCACCATATACTTACACTCACGATTTTACTTTTGAAAGACCATTGTTTTGTCTTGTTTTGACCATATGGTTTCTTCTTCTTCTTATCGCCGATCCACACCTATAACCCTTACACTTTGAGTTTTTCCCAAATTTCTACACTATTTTACTCCAAAATTTACGTAGCCTTCATTTTGGGATTGAAACCCCTTTTTATTTCCATCTTGTTCTTGGAGGATCCTTGCTTGTTGGAATATTAACTTAACTTGAAGATTTAGGTGGAATTAGGGCTAATCAAGTGATTTTTTATCTCTATGGCATGTTAAAATATAAACATTCATGATGATTAAATTGAGATGAGTGATATGTAGGCTTGATGTTGAAGTTGTCCTAGAATTTGATGGATGTATGTATGGTTTCTATTTTGTTTTTTATTCTTGAAAATAGTGGATTATATGGATGGTTTAGGTTGAGATTTGAAGTGTAAATGATGATGTAACTATGCAGAAAAGTGGGTGTATTGGGGTGTTTTTGAAAATGACAAGTTAGGGTTATAAATTTATATGTATGAAGGTGAATGATAGTTTTATTTTGATTGTGATGCATGAAAGACTATGATTTATGAGTGCCAATTGAATGATTTTGAGTTGTAATTTGGACATGAAATTGATGAGGAAATGAATTATAATTTAGGTAGAATTGAGGTATGATCAATGGATTAGTATGATGGTGTTCAAATTTGGAAAAAGATTGACGGAAAGGGATGATGAACTGTCTATTCACCCATCCCACGATCGTGGAAGCAGCATGAGCTCCTTCCCAAAATCGTGGGAAATTCCCTAGAGAAGAAAAGTTTCTGTTTTGTTTTTCCACGATCGTGGGAAATGCTTGGGAAGTGAAAAACCCTGTTTTGTGTGATTGATTAAGGGTTTGATAAGTTTAGGATAATAATTGATGTTAGAATTAAGGAACGGATTGTTTGATATCAATGTATATGAATTTGGAAAGTATGAGTTAGTAAACAAATGAAGGTGCTTTTATGAATGTAAGTGTTAATCAAACGATATGAATAATGTAAATTAGGTATGATTGAAGGAGAATTTAGAAGTTGTGTGAGTATAGAATGTTAGGAAGTGATGGATAAATGTATGATTGAATGAATTTATAGTAATGGAGATTTCTTAAGGCATAACGTAATTGTAAACAAGTTACATACAAACTATAATGAATGAATGAACATGATTTATGAATAAGGATATATACCCTGGGAAAGTCAGTTGAGCATGCATTGAACATAACATATATACATGTGTATGATTGGGTATTCATTTGATTAAACAAGTTAGTAATGTATACATATGTGAGTATTGCATGATATAGAAGCACAAATTGACCAACCGAATCCAGACATTACTGGATCGTCAAAGCAATAGCTATTCTAGAGCATACTGTGAGTTAACCTAGATATTCTCTCACCATAATCTAATGGCCTTGTTTAAAATTCAGTTATTGAATTACTACTTATGTGATTGTGATAATTCTGGACCATCAATTGTCCAAGGAGATTGATATTCGGGAATTTATTGGAAGTGTTTTGTAAATGTATGTGAATATGGAACTATGTGTTCTCAACTGAATATTGAATGTCGGACTTAGATTCGAAGAATGTGATATGTGACTTAAGTATATCAAATGTGAAATACTAAATGCATCATATGTGAATTGTTGCTTCTCATTATATTGAAATGTATGAATCGATAAAGGAGTTGTGACCAAAGTGATCCAAGTAAAAAAGGGCTTAAAGCTCATAAATGTGCACAAAGAGCCATAGGCTTGGATATCAATGAGCTTAGTATCTATAATGGGTACGGGACATTATATAAAATGAGCCCTATCCACAACAGATACGGGACAGTTAAATAAATGCTCATTCACAACAAAGTAAAAATGAAGTGGAGTCATATGTGCATTTGCATATGCATCCTTATATATTAAACGATAGAATGGATATACCATATTGATTAATTGAATAAACATGCCCATTGAATTGAGATGAAATAATGAATAGATGAAATCAATGAAGTATGTGATGAGATGTAACTTATTCATTTATATGACATATTTAGTAAACTGGACTATATTTGTGTTATTAAGTACTGATATGAGTGAGTACATTGATGATAGTTCACTCACTGAGTTCACAAACTCATCAAAATTGCAATGTTAATTTCTAGGTTCAAAGGAGTTATAACTCCTAAACAAATCAAGTAGAAGTCTAGTGCTTGTTCCTTGGAGCAAAAATGGCTCAAAGGTCGGTCAACTGACACTAAAGAGTCCAGATAAGATATTTTGTTTAACATTCTACTTATAGAACGTCTTGTAAAGTGTGACAATTTCTTAGATGTTGTTGGTAATGTATATTTGTGGATTATTTACTGTAATGTTACAATGTATGTTCATGTTTATGAATAAAATGAGAAGTTTTGATCTTCTTAAATACTTGTGTTATGTATGATGCCTTAACAAGTGAATGTGATTGCTTTGACATGCCATTCCTATAGGGTATATTCTCGGATAATCTATGGATGTTCGGGCATATACACTATGGTAGTTGTGTGTTGCAAATTTTTGGTATCAGAGTCTAGTTTGGCATCCTTAGGGATATATAAGAGCTTTTAGATAAGATATATAGTGAGAAATTCGTATAGTAATGAAAATTTTTGTCTCTTATAGGTCATCTGCCATAGGAGACCATGTCACAGAGTCGGCTAAGCTCAAGTCAATAGGAGCCGACAGAGAGTCTCCTATGCCCCAACCTAAACAATTGCCTTAGAGGGTTCCTGAGAGGAGAGAAAAGAGGTACGATAAACTCAGGAAGCAGGGGTTGCAGACTTTTACAAACATACAGGCCCTATCGAGGCAGAGAGATGGTTGGATTGGACAGTGAGGATGTTTGACTAGATGGACTGCGAGTCTGACGAGAGGTTCGACTATGCAGTCTCACTACTTCAAGGTCTGGCCTACCGTGGTGGAAGACTATTCCTGGTAGCTCGATTTGACCCTACATACTAACATAGGAAGACTTTTTAAGGGTCTTCAAGGAGAATTACATGCCAAAGATTTACTTAGACAAAAAGATGAAGGATTTTTTAGATTTGAAGCAGGGAAGTCTTACTATAGTTGAGTACGAAGTGCGGTTTAATTAGTTGTTGGGGTATGCTATGGCTATGGTCTCGACTGAAGAAGAAAAGTGTAGGCAGTTTGAAGATGGGTTGAATATAGAGATCAGGACAGGACTAGTAATTACTAATTTAAGTAGCTTCACTGCGCTAAGAGATGTTTTGATTAGAATCGAACATTTATTCAAAGATGAGCAAGGAGAATACAAGTAAGGGTTCAGAATAAAGAGGCTGGTGAATTTCAAGCTGATTCTGGCATAAGGTTTAGTAAACGCCAGAGTAGATTGTCATAATTGTTAAGTCAAAATGACTTTACGAACATAATTTTGATAAGGAACAAATAATAATGAAAGAAAGCAAATAAAAATGCAGACGAAGAAAACAATCGTAAAAAGCAGATGCAAAAAGTAGACAAAGAAAACAGACGTAAAAAGTAGACGCAAAAAGCAAACGAAGAAAACAGACGTAAAAAGCAGACGCAAAAAGCAGAAGCAAGAAAGCAGACGCAAAAAGCAGACGAAGAAAAGATACGTAAAAAGCAGACGCAAAAAGCAAACGCAAGAAAGCAGACGTAAGAAAGCAGACGTAAAAAGTAGATGCAAGAAAACAGACGCAAAAAGCAGACGCAAAAATCATACGATAGAAACCAAACGATACGAAAAATAGACAGAAGAAGCATAACACGGATCAATTTGAGTTAGTTATAGAACTCAACTGAATAACCGTTTCTTTAAAGAATCAAGAAGCATTTATCAAGAAGCAGTTGAAGACAAAGGCTGTAAATATGAGTCAGAGTCGAAGATTGCAAAGTTAGACAAAGTGAGACAAGTTACAAAAGCTTAGCAATTTTTGTGAGAGATTATTGTGCGAAACATCTAGAGCTATTTTTACGGTAACAAGCTCGAAATACCTTTCAGTAGAAAGTAGTGCAGATAGCCTGAAGAGGCTAAGTGTGAAAGAATACTGACTGTAAGAGACCTGAAGAGGCTCGGGAATAAAAGAATACTTGTAAAGCTTTGAGAGATAGTGAAATCTCATAAAGATATCTGAGGATTGGACGTAGCCCACGGTTTGGGGTGAACCAATATAAAAATTGTTGTGTCGAAATCTTTCAACCCTTTACTCTCAATTTCTCTTATCTTTCAATTTATGAAAATTCTTTACGACTGTGATTTTTAGTAGTTCTTATGAAAAGAACAAGTTTCTTTTAGCCAATTCGTTTACGAAGGGGATTAAACGAAAAGGGTTCATAATTCAACCCCCCTTCTTGTGCATCTGTATATCATTATTAAGTATTATTTTAACGTATGATTCACTTCACAAAACACAGAAGAAGCATAAAACATAGAAGAAGTGGAAAATGCAGAAGCAGTGGAAAACACAGAAGAAGCGTAAAACATAGAAGAAGTGAAAAACACAGAAGAAGTGAAAAATGCAGACGAAGTGGAGATGCGCAGAAGAAGCGAAAAACATAGAAGAAGTTGAGAAACACAGAACTAGCGTAAAGTACAGAAGAAGTGGAAAACACAGAAGAAGTGGAGAAACATAGAGGAACTACAAAACACAGAAGAATTGGAAAACAGAGAAGTAGTGAAAAACACAGAAGAAGCGCAAAACACAGAAGGAAGGCTCAAAATCTCACCGACTTTGTCTACCACTAGTTACTACTCTTCTAAAGATAATACATATCGAGAAATCACAAGAGTAAAAATACATGCTAAAGTTGCTACAAAATTCTCTAGTTAATTCACACTCTAATTATGACTATATAATCCTCGAAGCAATAGAAAACGATAAATTTTTTTTTGCGTTATCTTTCTCTCATTTTGATTGAAAACTTAAAACAAGCAAAAAACAAACCAAAAAAGAACACACATGCATATAAAAAGAAATGCAAAAATGTAAAGAAAAGAAATTTACTTGTCTTGGGTTACCTCCCAAGAAGTGCCTTAGTTTAGGGTCGCTGGCTCGACTCCATACTTTAGTTTAGGGTCGCTGGCTCGACTCCATACTTTCTTCACGTGACAAAATTATGATCTATAGGTACTATAGTTAGCCCCACTTCCATGCGGGATTGTTCCGTATAGGGCTTTAGTTGATCATAATCCTTATTCAACGTCTTTCCTCTCCTTAGATTCTCAATCTCGACTGAGTGCATACACTTTGGAAAGATCTCAAATGTCTCTTTGCCTTTTTTTTCCTCATTTAATTCCTCTAATCTGCTATGTAAAGGTGAATAGTCATTCTCAACAATAAAATGGAACTCAGTACTCAACTCCAAACTAAAAGATATGTCTTTGCTTCATTCTTCTCTATTTCTTTTACACAAGCAACTCCTTGAGTAATGCTCTCAAAATTCTCAAGCTTCTCATCATTCTATAAGGTTTCCGTACTAACATCCATTGGGTATACCTAAGGTTGATATGGCTACTCCTCTTCACTTTGCGGTTCCAGATGATTGTTATCTCCCTATTGAGGCAATACATCTTGCTAGAATTATAGAGCATCTTGTCAGATTTGTTGTACGCCTTGCTAAAACAACTGTTGCATATTCTGTTGGAACTGCTGCATGTCCTGTTGAATTTGAAGATTGTTAGCAGCCATAATATTAAACATTTCTTCTAAAGATGTACTTAAATTGTGTTGGCTCTCTGAATCTTGGCAACTAGACCAAGATTGTCTTTCATCTTGCTAGAATTGTGGGATATCATATTAGGTTTGCTATATACACTCTTAAATTTGTTACATAGCTTACTGAAATTGAAGTTTGTTAGCGTTAAAGGTGTTGATACTTAGTCCAAAGATATACTTGAATCGTGATAAGAAACTTCTGGTCTATACGAGAATTGTTGTGCATCTTGCAAATTATCATGGAAGTAACTTTGTTAATTATCCCATCCATAACTAAAGTTAGGTTGATAAGTCCAACATTGGTTATAAGATTGAGAGTAAGAGTTAAAGAAAAAATTACTTCTATCCATTATTTTTTAATAAATCACAAACACGAAGCAAAATAAAGAAAGGATCATGAAATAACTGAAAAGAAATCAACTAAGAACAAATATATACAAAACATCAACTAAATCACAACCAAACTAAAACACTGCACCCCCCGGTAATGGCCCCAAAATTGACAGCATGCCGTAACACTAGTCAAAATAAAATAACTAAACTACTACTATAGCAGTGCGAAGTCTAAGTCGATCCCACAGAGAATGTGTGTAAAGTTTATGAAATGAAATTAATCGATGTTTAGGTTTAGGGTGGTTTTGGATTTTTTAAACAAGAAAATAAAATGAAACTAAACTAACAAAAATAAATTAATGAAAACATGCGAAAAATGATAAAAGTGGGGAATTCGATAGGGACCTGGTTCTTTGGTTCAATCTCAACTTACACCCTAATTAAGTATATTTCATTGATTTGTTGTTCTCAAACCTCTCCTAGTAATTATTAATTATGGGCTAATGATTAACCCGAGTTTTACCTTAGGTTTTGTTTAATCAAGATATGATCGTTAATTAAACCTAACCACCGAATAACCTATTATACAATCTCTATATTTACGTATGTAGTAGCATTACGAATTAGAAAAATCGATATCATTAGTCACTACTCGTGAATTTCAACATAACAATTACACATTACATCAAAATTATAGCAATGAATTTGCAAATAAATGATTCAATAAATGCATTAAAATCAACTTTTCACAATGCCCAATGGGTTCATACACAAACAATCGAACAATAACAAAAATTCAATTATCCATACACAACCCAAATCAATTAACATTAGATAATGCAATCAATTTCTAATGAGAGAAAGAAACAACAAAAATAGTAATATCCATTTAACCTAGGTTGTCGACATCGATGTTACCTTTGAAACCGGCATCGGGATGTTACCCTTCCATGTATCTCTCTTAGATAAATGTTTCAGCCCACATTGAATATTGTCCTAGCTGAAAACCACCCCAGCAGTGCCTCCCTTTATTTTTTCCACAAGCTCTTTATTCTCTTTACTAAACCTCCCTACTTTCTATTCTCTCGGTGCTGTTGTGTTAATGTGACAATTAAACATAACGGTCCATCTTACTATTCATGCAAAACCCTTAGCTGTATGTTTTAAGCAAAATGCATGGTCTACGTTTGGAGTTCACACAGGCATTAATTGGATAAAGCCTGCATTGAACGTGAACAACGACATTGTACGTTTTGGTCCTTCCCAGCTGTCGGTGTTTTTGTCTGCTCACAATGCCATTTCATGTTTCATGCTGCCTGCGTTTTGAACTTTGTTATTGTTGTATTGATTTATGCTTTCAATGTCTGTTGCATTTCCGTTTTACTCACCTTCAGTTGCTTTCCTTCTACCTTTTAGTGTTGCACCTTTGCATGAAACATACAACACCATAAGCCTCTTCGATTCATCTTCTTTATGTTTTCATTTTTTTCTTGTCTTTATTTTTCTTCTTCTTGCTCCATGAAGACAAGCAAAAATTAATCTTCAAAAAATGGCAAAACTTTTGAGCTTTCGACTCACTTTAACTTCTTTGCTTTTGAATTATACCTAAAATCGCATATGAGTCAAAGTCAGTATCTTAAGCAATTTCATATCAATAATTGCAAAGTGTTATAGAATAATTTCATAATGAATTAAGCACCTATCAATCATTGAGGGAAAACCTCCTTTGTTAATGTTTTTACCCTTCTTTCTTGCAGATTTCCTCTATTAGCAGTTTGGAGTTTAAAATCCTCCTAGTCCCTTTTATAACCTGACTTCTGAATAGACTCGATCTCATTATTATTGTCTAGTTCATCTGGTATAGACTTAACTAAATCTTCCATCCCTTTAGAACCTCTAATGCTACTGTATTCCAATATACCACTCGAAGTTGAAAGAGGAGAGCTATGGGTCCTTGCTACAATTAAACAACCTTTTCTCATTTGGCAACTCTATGTATTTCTCCTAAATAACCAGTCTTGTATTGTCCTTTGCATCCAAATTGCTCGATTGTTCTTTAGGAACATTAGTACAATCCACAAGCAACGAGTTTTTTTCAGGTAAATTACAGTCTACCTTACCAGTAGGATTAGGTTCTAACCCCATGATTTCCTACTGCATACTAGTTTTAAAGACTTTCCCCATAAGCTGCCAAACTTTGTTGGAGGTGCTTAGTCTTTAAAGGTAAGAAATAGTGATTTCTTTTTTTTTTTCCATTTCAACAAATTTTTTCGATCACATAATAGATAGATTATCTAGAAAGTGAGAGGATTTTTGTACTTCAACAAAAATTTTAGCATACTTGATTCTCTCCATAGATGTAGTCATAGAAGCCATACACAATGGCTTACTAAGTGAACTAGCAATGAAACTCAGTCCCTCAATAATCCAGAGTTCCAGTAGGAGCTAATAGAAATTAATCCATAGTGGAAATATATCAATTTTACTTCAATCCGTCAACATTCCAGGTTGCCATTTTTTAAAAAACAACAGATAATTTCCAATGTTCCATGGGCCATTCTCGAGAATGTCCATCAATTGATTTTCATCAGAAAATTTGAACAAAACAAAACCATCTTATTACAACATTACTTTTTGTAATCCTTTAGAGTTCCACCTGGATTTAGCCCAAGAGTTAATAACGGGAAAGGCTAGCTGCTTATTCCAGAAAAGGCTGATTAAGGCAGAAGACCACACTTGGTCGCCTGTGTTTAGTAGTTATAGGGGGATAGATTATACCTTCATTTATCACATTTTAGAAGTACTTCAAAGACATTAAAAAGCTTATTTTTTCATGAATCCACAGGGGCAGGCTTGACATTATGACAATTGTTTGGACAATTTTTTGTACGGTTAATCTTGTGAGCTTCGAGAGACTTTAAGAGAAGGGACTCCCTAGTTAAGATAGGGAAGTCAATAGCCAAAGGGGACTCCCCTTTCTCGCTTGTTGTTGTGGTGGTTTGAGGAAGGCCCACCATCGGGGGTGAAACCCCACCCGAAAATATTTTATATCGGGTTGCAAGCTAACTGAAGCGAGGCAGGGAGAAAGAAAACATGACAAATGAAAGGCGATGAGGGGTAAAGAGGTAAATTATGTACAGAGAAGGTAAAGAAAAGTTAGTAAGAGAGAATATTTGGTAAGGGATAAAATCCTTTTAAAATGCATTTAGAAGCCCTAGGATCAAACTTATCCTTATCTATTTTGATTTTATGTCATAACATAGACAATCAAAGCATTTTATTGGGTTATAATCTAATGTATTTCAACATTTCAAAGGTTGAAGAACAGGAGTAGGAAGTTTTTTAATCAAATGTGTGGCTATTAATATGGATTCTCACTAAAATGTTGTTAGTAATTTGGATTAGAACAAAAGAGATCTTGCCACTTGGAAAAGGTGTTTATGTTTTCTTTCAACAATACCATTATATTATGGTATGTATGGATAAGATTTTTATGAAAATTCTTTTATCTTTAAATAATTATTGGAATTCATTGTTTGTGAATTTTGACAGAGGTTTACCATTAGTTAGCAAAGGTTTGGGTAGTCTAATTTTTATAGGCAAGTAAGAAGGTCCACGTAGTTTTAGTGTAATCATCAATGATAATAAATATGTAACTTGCATCAAATAAAGATAGTTTTTGGTAAGGACCTCAAAGATCTAAATGTTGAGTTTAAAAGCATTTTCTATGCACAAATCACTTTGATTAAACATATGTATGCGTTGTTTTGAAAGTGGACAAATATTGCTTGCTTTTAGCTTAGAAAATCCTTCGTTAATGAAATGGAAATGATCCAAAACCTTATATAATGCTTGACCTAATCTTTGATGCCAAATTGAGGTTGTTGGACCCCGAACTTTTCTTGAAGTTTTGAAGTATAAATTGTCATAAAATGAGGAATTTAGGCTAAATTATTCATGTGCAAAGAAAAAGAAAATTTAAGAATGTGAAGTGTTATGTGAGTTTAAGATAGGTGAAATATGCTTTTTTTATTGATGTTTATGATTAATTATGCCTAAAATGGTGTTTTGAGTTTAAATAGAATTGATAGTGAATGAATTGCTTTAAATGGAGTTGAAAAGCAAGAAATGATTAGTGAAAGTGTTAAATTTTAGAGAATTGAAAATCTGAAATTTTGAGGATGAATAGTAGCAGAAAGTGGCAACTTTGATCTGAAACTTTGGGAATTTTTCTGGCTTGATTTAGGCAGAATTTGATAAAATGATCTTCATGAAACTTGTAGCTTCTGTTGAGAGCTTTCTATCGCCATAAAGTATGATATTTTTCAATGTCGGGATTGAAAGTTATGATCATTCGAAATTAAGTTATTTTGCTTTGTGTTTGGAAATTGCTCATAAGTATAGATTTGTGTGTACTGTGTTTTGAGGAAAATTCTGGACTGATGTAGTTTGAATTGGAGTAAGTGGTCTACATGAAAGTTGTAGCTTGTCTTTCAATCTTTCCAACGCTATAAAGTATGCAATTTTTGGATGTGGGAATTGAAAGATGTGAATGTTTGACGTTTGGATATTGTTTAGGTGTTTTTTTTAACAGGGCTTCTTCAAAAAGAGAAGGCTTATCAGCATCAACATAAATTCTCAAGATGGACCCACCTTCTATTTCAAAGTGTTTATGCGGAACATTTCCATATTGACTCCTACGCAATTATGGAGATTGAGACTCAGGTTCTATGCTCCCATTTACCTCAATAGTCATCAGAATGGAATGTGAATCCATTTGGGACACTTCGTGTTGATGTTCCTCTAACTCATAGAGCTCAAGACTTTGTTTGATCTCACCAATACTAAGGAATCATCCTTCAAAAAATCCACATCTCGGGACTCAACCGTAGTGAGCCCTCCATGATATTCACCATATATCACATACCCCTTAGAATGCTCACAATGTTTAATAAACATACATTTATTAACTTTAGGGCCTAACTTCCCAAACTTATGAGAAGAATGTTGAACATAACCAGGAGATTCCCATGGCTTTAAGTCTTCCAAATTAGGCCTATCTCCATTCCATAACTCATATAGCATGGTCAGGATAGACCTAGTGGGCGCTTAATTAAGGATTTACGCTGCAGTCTCAAGGGCATTCCTCTAAAACCTAATCGGGAGGTTGGCTTGAGTCATCATCGACCTAACCATATCCAACAGAGTTCGATTCCATCTCTCTGCAACCCTATTTTGTTGTGGAGTTCCAAGAATTGTTAACTACGTATTCCTTTATTCTCACAAAATTCTCTAAATTGATTAGAGAGATACCTTTGGCCTTTATCAGTAAGATGAGCGTTAATGCTCATCTCTTTCTGATTCTTAACCTCAACTATAAAGCATTTGAAACAATACAAAGCTTCTTAGCGGTGAGACGATAGAAATATTAAGCCATATTTTGAGAAATCATCTATGAATGTGATAAAGTAAGTTGCGCCATTATGCGCTATCCATTCATAGGCCCACAAATATCAAAGTGGATCAACTCTAGAGGATGCAAATCCCTCTTAGCCTTACCAACTACTAACTTTCCCAGTAAGACAAGGCTCATAAGTAGGAACCTGCTTTGGTGAGAGAGCCCAATAGCCCTTCTCTCGCCAATCTAGACATTCTATCTTATCCAATATGTCCTAATAGAGAATGCCATTTAACAAACCCAGATTCAATACCAACAGAAGAAGAAGAAGAAATATGAGTAAAATATTTATGAGATTCAAATACATCTTTTAATCCATCATAAATAAACTATTACACAAGGGCCCATGACCATAAAGGATATCATCAACATAAATGGACACACCATTCTTACTAACAAGAAAAGAAAAACCCAAGTCTACTAATGTTGATACTGAAAGTAGATTACATCGAATTGTGTGTACATGAAGCACATCATGTAAGAGCAGTAAGCAAAGTAAGTTAGTAGGTTCCTACACCAAGGATCCTCTCCTCCACTCCATCATTACGTAATGTTTACCCGTCGATAATTGATCATAATCTACAAATCCCGCATAGCTGTAGGTCATGTGTTTTGTCACTCTTGTATCTACAATCCAATCATAGAGAGAATGAGCAAAAAATGCATGTGTGTAAACAAAGGCACGTACAAAAGAAGGTAACTAAGGTCAAACCTCACAAGGCTCAGTACAGTCTTAAACAAAGTGTCCCTTCTTTCTACAATTGAAGCACATGAGTTTGGATTTATCCTTCTTACCCCGCGCTTGTCTCTACAACGTTTAGCGACTTGTCCTTCTCGAGCCCCTTGGTTCTTAGGTTTTCCCTTCTTGCACTTAGGACCATCACCCTTGCACCCATTTTGTGTAACTAATGCTACAACATTGCGGTTTACATTTTTTTGCTCCGCCTCAAGTGCCAAATAACGAGAAATATCATCCAAGGTCTTAATAGCTTCATTATGAGTAAAGACCAACTTCACTTATCCTCATAAGGAC
>JANZLX010000009.1:4062788-4074556 GCA_025531955.1 Erythroxylum orinocense | reverse complement strand
TAGTCCTGGATGAAAAATGATTAGAAAATGTAGCAGATTATAATAATTTAGAAATTTGGGATCTTTTAAGTTTTTGAATAAAAGAAAACTCTGAAAAATGTAACTGACAAAATATAAATATTTTTATACTAACAAAAGTACTTTTAAATACAACCCATTTTTTTAGAAAGAGATGTTTAAAGTTTAGATAAACACATCAACTCCAATTAACACAATCTTTGGAATAACATTTTTGTTTGCCCATTCGCTAGCTTATAAAGATCTTTTCTAATATTTGTATCTTGAAACTCTCGTATGTTCTTTAATCATTTGCCATTTTATATGACCATATTATTTTTCTTTAGTTTTTGACCAGGTATTCACCGACGGACCCAATGATTAATCCCCTTAGGTACCTTACAGAATGGGACAGCTAGCTCAAAGATTTAAAGCTACTTCATACCTTTGGTTAAGGATTAAACCCCTGATCTTTGGTTAAGGATGGATGAGTCTCTTGCCACCCAACTACACCCCTTGAGTTATATGATCATTTTTTTTTTGTCTTAGACCAGGGTATCTACCAACGAATCCAGTGACTAATCTCCTTGTTGGTTTGTAAGCACCTTATAGGATAGGGCAGCTGACCCAAGGATTTAAGGCTGCTTCATAGCCAAAGTCAAAGATCGAACCCCTAATTTTTGGTTAAGGATGGATGAGTCCTTGCCACTCAATCACACCCTTGAGTTATGACCATATTATTTAATTTGAGTTAGTTGGCAAATAAATTCGTATGATTATTTTATATACAACATTCACATATACATGTATATGAAGCATTACATCTCCGATATCATCTTCATACAAACGACAGCACGTACGTAATTAAAAGTGCACGCGGTTGACCTGTACCTAACGCTAAAAACGCGCAACATTATCCTATATAAACTGATTTAAAAGAAAAAGCTCGGGAGAGAAAAAATCTTCGTCAATAGTTGTTGAGGTAAAGATCGAAATATGGTCTAGATTCTGATTCTGGGTTCGATTTATTTCGACTTAATATTGTTTTTCTGACTGAGGAATTGATCGGAAACCAAATTAACACCATTTGGTGGCTCTTTGAATGATTGAAAACTGCCGTTTTGTTGGTCTTTACTTGTGGTTTCCTTCATTTCGTCTTGAGTTTCCGTCTTAAATGTAATTAGGGTTCTTGAATTTCAGCGGCTCTAAAATTGTTGATGTTTTTTTTATGTTTTTCTGCAGAATTTCGGCTGGAAGTTTCGAGTTTTTAAGGATAAGAAATTGGGGGCATCTCTGCGCGCTATTAAAGTGTAAAGATTCTTGCGCATCTCTAATTCTTTTTCTTCTTAGTTTGATTGGTTTTTGAATTTGAAGATAAATTCTAATTCTGAGGAAAGAAGTTGGTAGAAAAGAACGAGATCCTTCTTTGAATTCGGATTCAGTTCTTCATCAAAAGATGAATCTTTGATCAATATCTTTTAAATAGTGATGCGTGTAGGCTTTTTATTTCTTTGCTTATAATATAGTATTTTTGTTCTCTTCATCTATACAAAGAAGTCAGTTCACTGAGTACATAAAGGCAGTTAGGCTTTAATCCTTTAAGATGTCCAGTTATTTTTATGGAAATCTTAGTAGTTAGCTTTGAACAGCAAAGTATAATCTATTCTGGTTCTCATGAAACCTCATCCTTCTCACTAGAAATCAGCCTTTCCTTTTTCAGTTTTTAGTTAACTAACTTGGGCGGGACTTCTTCCTCCCGAGGCCCTCTAATGGGAATGAAACCAGACACCTCTTCGGGACAAGGTGGTTTTGCTGCCTACCTCATTATTGTTCCCTAAGCTTTTGGCACATCTCTTTTTCTGCTTCTGGTGTTGTCTCCTCCATTTTTCATCACTCTTAAGTTCCCTCCTTTGCCATTTCTACTCCTACTCTTACTTCTTCTGACCAAGCCCTCCAAGTAGGTACTTCTCCTTCTGAGCCTCAAATCAACCCTTCTTTAAACTCCACTTCTCAATTCAATCTCATTAACAGTGAATGAGATCCTTTCCAAACTAGTTCCTATCTCTTTCATCAAGCTTATGCCTGGAGTGAAAGGAGCCCCTCCATTTCCTGTTTTGGCCTTAACCTTTGAATCCCAAACACCGGTTGCCAGAACTTGGTGCAATGTAGTGAGTGACTTTAGTGATCATGGGAAGGATAATTATATTACTCAAATGCAAATAGATGGGAACCAAATGGTCTTGCCAACATTTTATTGATGAAAGGTTGTCTTTCCCTTAAATGTAGCTACTGGCAAAGACTAAATGGGAGAAACTTGGACTGGAGAAGACTTTAATTAATGAAGAGGATATTTTTTCTTTTCAAGTTCAATTGTGAGTAAGTCTTGGAGACCAACAATGAGAGTTTTTAATGCTGGAAGTTGCAATGAAGTCATGAGGTTGGATCCTACTCTAACCAATAAGCTAGATTCCTATGATCAGGCTATTGGTAGTTACACAAACCTTGAGGTGAAGTTAGAATAGGAGGCCCATGTGCAAATTGTTGAGGCTTCAGAGAAAGTAACTAGTGGTTCTGATGTGGAAAACTCTATTGAGGCTCAAGAGGTTTGAAAATAAGGTGTTGCTTCTAATGCCAATCAAGTAGATTTAGCGAGGATTCACAGCCTACTATTGAGGAAGAGATCGAGCATGATACTATTAAAATGGTTACTTTTATTGTGGTCCCAAAGAGTCAACAAGCAACTGAGTCCCTAGTGAAATTTATAATGACCTAGGAGCTTCCAATCATTAGAATATGGATCTTGGGCCGGACCTGTTGAATAATAGCATTCCAACTTCAAACCATCTTGTACTTTAAAACTAATTCTAGTTCTTTTAAAACAAATTAATCCTTGATGCCCCTTTTGGTTTGAAATATTAGAGGACTCAATAGTTCCAATAAGCAATAAGTTGCTAAGTCTCTATTGCTAGATAGGAAGCCTATTCTTATAGGCCTTTTGGAAAAAAAGATGAAAGCCAATTCTTGTAGAGATAATCTATGGTTTTTTAAGAAGAAATGGATACTATCTCCAGCCATCAACAACACTATAGTGGCAAGATAGTTGTTTCTTTTGCCACGGACAAGATCCAAGTTCTTAACTCCTTTCTTATAGTTTTGGTGATCCATTTGACCATTTCAATTTTAGTTTTTCCCTTTTCCATTAGTTTAGCAATCATTTATGTTGTTAATTTAGCTCTTCAAAGGAATGCCTTTTGGAAGGACTTGATGCAAATCCATGCTAGTAATCAAAGTCCATGGATTTTTCTAGGTTAACTGAAAAATATATGCTAATGAGACTGAAGGTAAGAAGTTGAACCATAGACACTTGAATGATGATATTAGAACTTGTGCTAGCCAAATAGGGATCATTGACTTATCCTTTAGAGGACAATTCTTCACCTGGAACAATAGAAAAAGAGGTGATTGACTATCTAGGAAAAAATTGGATAGGAAATGGTGAACCTAGAATGGATGACCAATTTTTCCTCAAGCCGAGCACTCTTTGACAACTGTATTTACTCAGATCATTCCTTCATAGAAATTCTCAATATGATAGCAAGTAGGCCCATCAAATCTCCATTTAGGTTTAAGAATTATCTTATCAAGTACAAGAGGTTTGCAGATGCTGTTAGAAAAGCTATGTAGATACTTGTTGCGGGATGAAAAGCCTACTAGTGCATGTGATAATTCTTAAACCTATAAGTTGCCCACTTTAGCTTAAACCTAAAGAAAATTCCAGGACTTGACGATTTAATGCTTTATTTTTCTAGAAGACATGGAGCATCATTGGTGACGTGGTTTTTGAAGTAGTTATGGAATTCTTTTCCAAATGGAAAATTTTAAGAGAGATGAATAAAACCTATGTTTGCTTGATTCCAAAGATAGCTACCCCTAATTTCTTGCAAGACTTTAAGCAATATATTGTTACAATGTGCTCTACAAAATTATATAAAAGGTTCTTCCTTTTAGGCTAAAAGAAGCTTTAAAGTATCTCATTAACCCCAATTAACGTGCTTTTATCAAACGGAGAAACAATGAAGATTACATTCTTCTAGTTTAAGAATTCTTCAAGAATTATCAAAATAAGCTATTTGCTAGTAAATTGACTTTCATAAAGCATTTGACTTAATTAATTAGAAGTTCCTAATCAACTACCTTGATGTGTTTAGATTCCTTATGCTTTTCATTGAATGGATGCAGTTATGCATCTTTACAACTTCATAAAACATTCTTGTGAATGGAGAGCCAACAAGAGTATTCAAAAGGGCTAATGGAGGCAAGGGGTCCTTTATGCCCTTACCTTTTCACTTTTGATATTGAGGTACTCTTAGCATTTCTCAAAACATTAAATTTAGTTGTAAAATTGAGACATCATTAAAAATGCAAAGAGCTTAAGCTTTTAAACTTAGCACTTACAAATGATTTATTTTTGCTAACTGTTGCAAACCCCACTTAATCTAAATCTTCTTGAGTTCCCTACAATCCTTATCCAAGCTTTCAAGCTTAACCATTAATTCTAGCAAAAACAAGTTATGTGTCTCTATAGGATCTCAAAATGTAGCTTAGTCTTCAAACTCTGCAAGCGCCATTTGAATATCTTGGAATCCCCATCTCCACAAGAAACCATCATATAGGGATTGCTTACTTCTATTTGATTCCATTCAAAAGAGGGTAAGCAATTGGCAAAACATATTGCTCTTCTTTGTAGGCAAGCTATAACTCATTTTCTTAGTCCTAAGTAACTTGCACACCTATTGTAGATCTCGTCTAATCCTCCTAAATAATCCAATTAAGGCCATTGAAAGAATTATCAAGAATTTTCTTTGATCATGTGATGTGAGTATGACAACAGCAGCTAAGGTTAAATAGTATGATCTTTGCCATACAAAGGATGGAGGAGGTCTTGGAATTGTACCTATCAAAGACACGAATAAAATGCTCATTATCAAGAGGATATGGAGGCTATTCATTGACAAAGAATCCATTAAAGTTAACTGGATGCATTCTAACTATCTAGCTGGCATTAGTATTTGGAATTTGAAAATCAAGAATGAGAGCTCTTGGACACTTAATCAGCTGTTGAGAGTGAAAGATGCAATTATTCAAGAAGTAAAATGGTTAGTTGGACATGATATTTGGTTTTGGTATGACAATTATAAGGAACTGGGTGCATTATACAAAAGACCAAAACTAAATTCAATAAGACACATGCTACTTGATGAAGCCAAAGTGAAGGAGATAATTAATGGATAGGGATGGAATTGCTAGATTATAGGATTCTCCACAATTAGAGCTGACCTCCTAGATTAACAGTCAAATCCTAATTCATCTGGTTCTATAATATGGTTAAGGTACAAATCAAGAAGCTTCACTAAGAAATCTTGTTTGTAGGTTATTAGGAAGCAAAACTAGATGGCTAGCTGGTTTGAATTGATATTGTCTAAAAATAATCTGCTGAAGGTATCTTTTGTCTTATGACTTGTTTGTCAAACAAAGGCTAAGACAAAGGATAGAATCAAGGGGCCCAAATCTCAGGTGTCAACTTTGCAATATTGCCTCATAATCCATTAAGCACCTTTTCAACTATTCTTGACCGTCCTGCAGCTGAATGAAAGTTGTGATAGAGGCAGAACGGTCAAGAATAGTTGAATGGGCTAGGAACCAGAGGAATCAGCCTAAATAGATTCTTATATCTTCATGATCGCTTTCAGTTGTGGCATTTATGCTACGTGGAAAGAGAAGAATCTTATAGTATTCCAAGATAAGCTTCTAGATTGCGTCACTTTCATCTCCAAAAAACTAGATTGGATAAGAGAAATTATCCTAGCTTACAAGGTGCATATCAAGACTAGCATTGGGATGAAAACTAGATGGAACCTTCCTGATGATGATGCATTTGGATAGAAAAGGTTGATTGGAACTTGAACCTAGAAGTCATCGACTGCGTATTTCCCTCCATGAGACTTTCTTCCTGATTTTTCACTCTTCTGGAGATGTCCTCACAGAACCTCTAAGAGGACATCCTTTATTAATTCTACTCTGGACACCTGAGTAGTAACTGATAGATTTAAGCTGAGAAGTAGCTTGATTTCTCTCAACAAGTCTTAGTTAGCTTCATTTCAATCTGGCTTTTAGTTGGCTTATAGTTTTGCTGTTAGTTCTTGTTTCCAGGCTTCATTTAACTTTTCAGTCTTGTTTCGAATTGCAATTTGCTTTTGGTCTCATAATTAAATTCAATTTTCAGAAAAGTATGTTATTGTGTACAATGGAAGTTAAATAGTTAGCAAAGGTATTGCTTTTAGGTTTCCAGGACGTGCGTAAAGTTATAGAGGCCTAACCCTTTCATATAAGCATAACTTTATGTGTTCAAATGTGGACAGAGAATATTGACTAGTGGGTTTTTGATTTCTCCTTTGTTATTTCAATTTTCTGCAGCAAAACATGGAAAGTATAAAGTTCATCCTCAACATAGTAGTTACATGGAGGGGAAACAAGTATATTGTGCAAATGAAGTCTGATTCATCTCTCAAAGAGCTAGGGGATGAGCTACTGAGGTTGACTGACGTCAAGGCAGATACCATGCGGCTAATTGTCCCACAATTTGCTAATAAAATTTCAAAACTTCTGTCTCCTTTTTCTGATGAGCACTCAAAACTAAGTTTGCAGGAGGCTTCAATAACTGAGGTGCTATTTTTGTAGCCCCCAAAATTCTCAGAATACAGTTGATGATAGCTGTAGTTGCATTTGCTGTGGTACAGGATTTCTCATTAGTCTCCCCCTTGTTGACACATGATGTTTTTATTTATCATATGTGAACAAAATGGGCTTAATATACTATGCTCATGCATACATTTCCTGCCCCTTTAATCATGTATTCATGAATCATCTTGGTACTAGAAGACTTAGTACAAGTAAGAATTTAATTAGTTCTGTAATGCTTTTAGGACAAATTCTTGCACCAAGTATTCTGGTACTATCATAGTTGATATATGGAATCATAAGTAAGGTTAGTCTTTACTTGACCTAGGTGAAGGACATGCGTTCCCCATGACTTACGCATTTATGAAGATGATGTCCCACTTCCTAAGCAAACAACTACCTTCTCTCTTTTGAATCCAATGCCAATTATGCATATTCCTTTTGTAACAGGGGAAGTCTATCAGAATGATGGGAGTTTCTGTGGATGAGGTTAATAAACTTCTGGAAAATGCAAAGGTTGATGAACGAATTGCTGGATTTGACGAAGAAGAAAGGAGAATGAAACAGAGAATATCAGATAGACCAGCTACATTGAAACTTCCACAAGGACCTTATATATTTTGTGATTTCCGCACACTTCAGCTTCCTGGGGTTGAGGTATGTTTTTTTTGTTGTATTTCCTATCTTTTGCCATAAAGGAGCACAGAGCCGTAATTGATTAAACAATATATGTTGATTGATACTGGATGAAATTTCATTATTTTTCACAATGGCTCCTGTGTACGCACCAATTCACCACTTTTTGAGTGTTAGGCAAGACAGGCCTTTGTATCAAACCTTAATCCTTATTTACTACAGGTGGTATTTGCATGTCCATAATGATATCTGGTTAGATAACGTCACTGTAACAGGTTTGCTTTTGGTCTTAAATTAATCAGATTGACTATTTCCATGCAACTTCTAGCCAGAACAGCTAATTGTTGCATATAGAGGATGATCTAATAATCATGAATGAAAAAACAGTAATACCTACCATTAGAGTGTCGTCACATCGGAGTACATAAAGCAGCTGAAATTGCATTAAATATCATTAATTTATAAAATAGAGATGTGTTTAAGGTGCAAAGGGCATCTTGATTGTAAATTTCAATTTTTCAACTGTATAGTTGGTTCTTGCTTCTTTTCAGTTGAACCCTCCAGCTTCAGAGGCATTGAAAAGAATGCATATGCTTGCTGCAGATCCTGGAATTATTGCAATTATGAACAAGGTAACACTAGACAAATCTTTTCTATTTAATAAGGATACCTTATCCATTCATCCTTCAGGTATCTCATCCTCTTAATGTTTATCTTTCAAAGCATCACTGGCGTATAGGTATCATGACTGAGATGGCTCCAGTTGGTTATGTAGGTGTAAGCCCCAAGTGCATTCTTGGTTACAACAAGGTAACTACTAATTTGTAGCAGAGTTTGCCTGTGTAGCTGCGGTAAGTATTTGATTATATAAATGTTATAGTATTCTTGCCGACTCTAATTGCTGTTGTTGCAGAACCATGGAGAGGAGATATCTTTGCGTCTTCGAACTGATGACCTCAAGGGCTTCCGAAAATATGAAAGCATAAAGAAAACTCTTCTGCATGAACTTGTATGTCCAAAAGAATTGATCTTTTTTTTTGATATTGCTACTTGACATGAACTATCAACTTCTCAATTAAATGCTCGTATTGTTGTTCTTACTTTTTATTAGAGGGTTTTACAAAGAAACTCATTCTTTTCCATTAGAATGAATACGTAAAATAATTAATTTTATTTAAGTATACATCCTTTTAATGAAACTAGTGAATCTTTGGGAAAATGAAGAAATTTTCTTCTCATTCAGGCTCACATGCTATATTCTGAGCATGATGCAAACTTCTATGCTCTGGATAAACAGGTAAAGTCTTGAGTTTGTTTTATGCTTGAAGGTACAGTTATTCCATAAACCTTGTTGAAGTTAAATTACTTCTCTCTAAAATGTCTGGCACAGCTCAACCAAGAAGCTGCTAGTTTGGATTGGACGAAATCAAGGGGACATAACTTGAGCAGAGTCAAACATCGTGAACATGATGCTGAAACTTTCTATGTTGCAGAGAGTAGAAGCGTCTCTCAAAAGCTTGGGGGAAGTATGTCAGATCAGTTAGCAAGTGCTCGTGAAGCTTCAGTGGCAGCTGCATGCCGGCGTCTAGCAAATGCTCCTGTAAACGGTTCAATGGAAACTGAATTGCTAGGAGAACCTGATCCTGATGATTCTAGTTTAATCTTGCCTGTAAGAGTAAATAAACATACTGAAAGAAGTTTGAGACCTAATCATGAGTCGGACCCTAATGAACATTCTTTTGATCAAGATATGTATGAACATGATGCTGATGGTTTTCAGGGTAATTACCATCTGGATATGGAGAAACTGAGCAGTAAGATGGAGCCCAGCTATGATATTAATGAACCTGATCCAGATGACATGGAAGCAAGGCCAGATAAATTGAGAGACCAAGCTTATATCAATAAGGCTTCTAGAGAACTTGATTCAGATGAGTTTCATGCAAAATTTCTCTACTCAGATCCTAATGCTGATAATGGGCTTGTGGCTTCGTGGGATTCATCAAATATGCAAATTGATGACCCAGATCCAGATGATGTAGAAAGACAGAAATGCTACGAGTCTCTGACTGCTGTGTGGGGTCGTCTACTGAAAGCCATTGAGACACTAAGAACTGAAATTGAAATTACAGAGTCGACTATGAACCTTGAAACTCTCTTAAAGAAGATCAAGTATGCTTTTTCTAACTTGGTGATGTCATTTATTTGATATTGTTTAGTATGTTGAGGAGCATTATTGTAACAAACTGTTGTGGTTGTAAAGCCCTCGTGAGAGTTGACATTGCACAAATATCCAAAATTTTGTGATGCTTTTTCTTTCATGTTCTGGCTTGTTTCCTGCATTTATGGCTGCTTAAAAGTTTTTCACATTGCTGACAGGAATGAGATTGAACACCCTAATTCAATAAAATCCAAGAGGTTTTGTGAGGTATGATCATTGCTTTCTGTGGGATTCCTCCAGTTTCATTTGTAATCCTTCTTTAGTACTTCTTAATGAACATGATAATGACAATTCTCCACCATTAGGGAAAGGAGAACCTGTACAGGAGGATGGGGTCTATTAAGTCCAACACTGAACCTGACCAAGATGATGAGCCGGATCCAGATGATCTAGATATACAGAGAGTTGAAAATCCTGTTTCTGTTGTTTGTGATCATTTGCAGAAGGTCATTGAGACACTGGGAGCTGAAATTAAACCTGTGAAAGCAATTGTGGACCTGCAAGCTCTTTTAAAGATAATCAGGTATACTTTTTCTAACTTGATTGTTTCTTCTATTTTTGTCGGTTATGTATATCAAGGTGCCTTGAAGTTTAGAACAGCTCCTTAATAGATGATCCTATTAAGGAGCCTCCAATAACTATATAACAGCTCATTGCAGAAAGTACAACTGTCAAAAAAATTTTACTGGATGCTCTAGATTCATGTTCACCGAGTTCCTGCTATTCAATACTAGTAAATGTTTGAATTTTCTCCAATTGGTGGCAGGAATGTGATCAAATGCCCTGATGTAAAGAAATTCGAGGCACTTGGTGAGGTATGATTATCATTATTGACAAGTTTCCTTTCTGTATCATTCTGAATCTCAAGTGTAATTCTTTCTATTGTAATTAAATATGAATCGGCAGGAGATGGGGAACCTGAACAATGAAGTGGGGCTTAGGAAGACCATTTTTGAACCTCATCCAGTTGATTTGGAAATTGGGGGGGACGGTTTAAGAGATGAAGCCCACATTAATAAGGCTTCTATAGAACCTGGTCCTCATGAATGTGAAGAACAAGTAATTGTGCAGTCAGAGCTTGATTGTGATGATACTTCAGTACCCTCTCAGAAAGTATCAAATATGCTGATTGATGAACCAGATCCAGATGATCAAGAAATTAAGAGAATCCAAGACCCAGTTACTGCTGTTTGTGGCCGTCTGCAGAAGGCCATGGACACACTGAGATCTGAACTAAATTCTCCTGATGCAACTTTGGTTATGCAAACTCTTTTGAAGATCATCAGGTATAAATTCTTATTTATCTTTGTTTGAATTATTGATATACAAATGTTTATCCCCCAGCATAGGTACAAGGACGTTGTGCTAATACTCTGATTCTAGATTTTTCTTTTCTTGGTCTCCTGCTATTAATGAAGCATGAATTATTCCAACTGTTGTAGGAATGTGATTGAACACCCAAATGAACTGAAATTCAGGAGACTTCGAAAGGCATGATTATTACTGCCTTTGGGATCTTTTCTAGTCTTAACAAAATTCTTATTTAGTCCTCTGATCAAATTGTCTCAATTGTAATGCAGGCCAACTCTTTAATGCAGAAGAATGTAACCAATCACAAAGGTTTGTCTTTCTTATTTTGTTTCCCTAAAGTTAAAAGTTGAATGATATCCACTACAGAAATGAGACTTCAAAAGTTCAAATTATGTCAATTTGAGGATGTCATATTTGTTTGCTTGCTATAGCTGGCAGATGTTATTTGGATTATGTTCCTGAACGGCTTCTTTTGATTCCAGCTGCAATGGAAATTCTGCATTTGGTTGGATTTAGTGAAGATGTTATCTGTGATGAAGTTGGTAAAGTGGAAACCTATATCGTGTTAAAGCGGAATGATCCAGGCTTGTTATGGCTTGCCAAATCATCCCTCGAAGCATGCACAGCCTAGAAGTCATGTGACAACCGAGGTATTGAATGGCTAAGATGAAAGAAGAGTCGCCATTGGGAACTTGTGTTTATGTACAAACTGTCCAGTATTATACTTGTTCAGAAACCTACTGGATCATGACCATATTCAATAATGTCAATTTAACATCAGCTGTAAATAAGCATTGATCATGACTGTAAAATTATGAACTTTTCCTTTTATTTGAATATAAATTTTCATTTTTGATGAATAATA
>JANZLX010000009.1:4016598-4031448 GCA_025531955.1 Erythroxylum orinocense | reverse complement strand
TTACTTTTTCATAGGATTGAGACTCTACTTGCCATTGTATTACTCATTAACAATAAGCCTTTGGAAATACCTTCTCCTCTTCACACCCATTGGTTTGATGAACGTCATTCTCAATGATTTGAGTTTTGAGTGAAAATCTAGGAATGGTTATCACATAAAGAAGTGTTAGTCAAGTACCATAAAAAGAACAAGCTCAAAATATCGAGGAAATTATGGACACTCATACTAAGAAACTCCCAGTTAGGAACAACATATGTGAAAATGTATAATAAAAAGCATGATACTATAACCACCTAGTACCCAAGCAAGGAATCTAATGGATACAAAGCCAAGAATGCAAGTAATAATGGAATACCATACTAGAAAACTAAACATACCATGAAACGTCATAGGTGATAAAGGAACACCTTACTAGGAAACTAACCTAAGTTCAAAATAGAAGGTTGAAAGCACAAAGTAAAAAATGCAGGTCATAAAATGGAAATATAAATAATAAAACTATTATGTATCAGGGTCGTTCCTAATATTTTATAGGCTCTGGGCAAAATTAAAAAAAATTATTTTTGCCCTTTTTAGGCCCTCATATAAAATAAACATAAACAAAATATAGGTCCTTTTTGTTGTTCTTTATGAGATTAAGAGTAGACCTTATTTTGTTTCATTTTATTTTTTATAAGGATAACAATATGCCCTATTTTATCATTTATAAGGATGGTCCTGGGTAGGTGCCTACCCTGCCCTTGCCTAGGGTCGGCCCGTTATGTATGACTCCTTAAGTCAAATAGATTAAAAGGGCGCTATGCCCCATTGATCATAAGTTGGTGTAATTGTCAAAAGCTATACTCGGACTTGCCTAAAAGGAGGAAATTAAGTGTCTGTTTGGATAAGCTTATATCAGTAGAGCTTTTATCGGAAGAACTTTTACCAATAAAACTTTTCTAAGAAGAAATCAGTTGAATATTCGGATGTCATTTAAAAAGAAACTTTTTTGAAAGAGCTTCATTCAATAGACTGTTTATAACAAAAGCAACCTAATGTTGTCTATAACAAGTTCCCTAGAGAAGTATTTTATGACAAGTTTGGTATGCTCTTAAAGAGTTGACTCATAACATTAAACACATGATGAAATGTTATCCTTTGATCCATGCGGCCACTATGTGTTTCTAATAGGCGTGATCATGTCCTACTTCAAAAGTCATACATGTGGCATTTCTCTATCTAGGGATCCTTATAAATAATTTGTGAAGTATATTGAGAGAGAGGTTGAACTTTAATGATACGACCAAATTTAGCACTATCAACATCCAATATCTGTTTCATTATTGATAAATACGACCAGTAGTTTCTTTGTAATGCCATGATTGCTCTAATGCATCCGTCTTTTCAATTATTGGATTAGCTTGTAATTTTCACATCATCCGGAGATGAACCATACGAAAGCGGACAAGAAGCAGTACATGTCACGTGTCAGTCCTAAAGTCGCCAAACCAAATACCTTGTACATTATTACTTTATTATTACGTTAATCCGCAACAAGGAACACTGACGCCTTCACCACTCTTTCAGATTCTCTCGCATGTTAAATTAATTACTTTGATTTTGTGAAAATGTTGTCTTCTTCTTTCTTCTCTGTATACCCAAAGCTCAGGTCTTTGTATCTGCTCTGCTCCTGTGTTCTTTGTCACATACAAATTGAAGGATAAAGATAACCACTTTTCCGTTGTTCTCACCATCAAATAACATTCTCTTTGTAATAAATATTTTGGAGGCCTTGCTTAGACCGAAGCTTTTGGCATCTCTGATTTGGTTGGTTTGGTGGTTGATTGGTTACCAAACGTTGATATTTGGATTATGAGGAAGAGAGAAAGAGAGAACCCATGTGCAGTATGTGGGCACTACCACAAGTACGAGGAAGGCGAGGTTTGTGGGATTTGCGGCCACCGCATGGCGGACGCCGCCGAGAAATCTCCCCTCCATATCAGCGCTTTCCCTTCCGAGATCTTGCCAGATTTCCTTTACTTGGGTAGCTACGACAACGCTTCCCGTTCTGAGTTACTCAAGGCCCAGGGGATTTCTCGCGTTCTCAATGTAAAAGCTCGTTGCTTTATCGTTTTCTATACTTTTGCTTAGTCTGGTGTCATCGTTGTATGAGTTGGTCGTTATGTACGTTGAATTTGTGGTCCAGTGATGGGATTCATTTAATGCATAAGTTTTTTTGGTTACAGAAATATTTCTGTGTTTATTTTTCTGATGATGGTTAAGTAATTTAAACTTAGTTCTTGTGTGAGGAGAAGATAGGATCAGTGTTTTTTTATTTCAGGGCAATTGGTTCTGTTGTACTGTGGAAACAACGATTTAGAGGGTAGATTGATCAAGTGGTCTGCTGCTGTAGAAATTGTGATTGAGGATGAGTAGTTGGTATCTTGAGCCTTTCAATGTTTGGATAAACTAACACTGAATGAGATTAATAGATTGAAGAAGAGTCAACGATTGCATTGCTTGCCAATGATGGATGAGAATGTCATTTAAGCAACTGGTGATGGGCACCGAAAATCATTGTATTGGATAACACCCATAAACAATCAGTTGATGCTTTATGCACCAAGATTGGATTGGCTGATGAATGCTGAATTATTAATTTTCGAGAAGACTTTCTATATTTGTTGGGCAGTAGGGACCTTTGCAGGCACTAATATTCAGGAAGCTATGTAATTGTCATCTTTAACCTCAATGTCACCATGGGAGATTAGTTGAATAGATGCTATCTAGTTGTCTGTGAACTTTTTTGACTATTGGTCTAATCACATTATTGTATCTTTTGTTTTTTGAAATTCGTTAGGATGAAAGCTTTGGCACAATATGGATATTTAAATGTGTGCAATTCCATTTATATTTCGAAATTATGTTTGAATGTTTTTACGCTTAGGTGAGGTTGTTGGTTTTAGTCAAAACTTGTACTGTATTTCGTGAGACAAGGAAGTGGCTACGTTTATACGAGATAAAAAATGTCGCATCAAGTTCCACTTGATTTATTGCATTGCTAAATTTTCTTTGTTGTGATAAACATTCATATGTAGAACCTAGTGTAAGCCGTCTTAGGTTGTGAATTAGTTCTAATGTGTAGTTTAGTTGTCAGGTGAAGCAACTATTGCTTTCATTTGGTTTCAATGGTAACACTCTTGGATTCACCAGACTTGATATTAGTGACATATTGGTGAAAGGAACAAGTTTGGAAAGGAAGGAACAAATTACATTATATTGTTACTCGTTCCAGTGCTTTCAATGTGAAATATTTCCTCATTGTTTTGCCCTTTGTGATATTCATCCATTGTAATTCATTTCCATGCCTATTAAGTTTTATGCAATGAAACATTTGCTTATTGATTAGCATTTGTCATATACTCACATAGCTTATTTTTTCTTTATGCAGACAGTACCGGCTTGCCAAAACCTATACAAGAACTCATTCACCTATCATTGCCTCCAAGATGATAGAACTCTACAATTTGACGATGCAAATCAATTTTTAGGTTAGTTTTATGTCTCAAACATGAAACTCATCAGTCATTAACATGCCCTTTTCTTCATATGAATCATTGACTAAATATACATTCACATAATTTGATTTGGATTAATTTATGTCTCATTTCTGTATTGTTTTTGTTTATGCTTATAGCATTGTCCAGAAAGGTGGTAAAATTTGCTTAACTTGATTATAATGTCTATTATCTTGCTTTGGATTGTGCATATTCTGACCTCTAAACAAATGCTTCTTGTGAGTTCTCTTCATTTCAATGATCAACTATCTCATTTTACTTTCTTCGCTTGGATTATCTCTTGACAGTTTTTTGGTAATTATAGTAGTAATTGCTCAATCTACGGGCATTCTAAATCTTTATTAGAATATTGATTAAGGTCTACAGACTTATCAACAAAGTTTTAAGTTCTTTTTTGGAGGGAATTAAAGATTCTTGTAGTTTTGTTAGACTCTCTACTCAAGATTGGTAGTAGAGGCTTGGAAGGAATACTTTGAAAGAGGACTATGTTCTAAAAAGGAAAAACAAAAACACTTTGAAGACATTGAATATTGTGTTAGTGATTGAACATACGTGATAAAACAAAAAATTTGTACGTAATTTATTAGTTTGATGAGTACTAACTATTTTCTTTAGATATGTAAAAGGGATTTAATTGGTCAGCCCGCTTAGGTATGCCTATTCAGTGTGAAGATTATATATTCCCCTGTTAGTGGGTTTCCATAATTAGTGGGATTCATATGTTTTAGGTAGTAAATTTAGGAAAGTTTTTATTTTCTTTTTTAGGTGTGCAAGCTGTATGTGTATAAATACCCTATACACTTTTTTGGAAAATATAAATACCCAATACATTGTTCATAATAAGATGAGCCTTTTCTCCTATGTTTTCCTTATGGTATAAGAGCTTTTGGGTTTTTGAGGAAAATTTATAGCTGCTGTCATTGCAACTTCAAGCAGCCTCTATTGCTGCAATCTCTAGTCATCGTCCAACCTTCATTGTTGCACTTTTCCAACCAAACCCTATTCCTTTTCATCACTGTGATTTCTTTTTTGCTTTAAATCCTAATCATAGCCTCAGCTAATTTAAACTCTAGTAACAAAAGCCATGTCTGAAATTGCAGAAATTAATTTTATCACTAACCCACCTAAAATTCTAAAGAAGTTCAATCAAAAGGTGAGCTTCCAAATATTATAACAACATACCGATTAAATGATAAGAACTATCTAAAGTGACCTCAACTAGTACAAACCATCCTCGGAGGTAAAGGAAAACTGAGTCACCTATTGGGAACTAGTCTCAAGCAAGGAGAATCAAGTTTTGAAGCTTGAGATGCAGAGGACTCTCTTATTATGTCATTGCTTTGGAGTTCTATGACACCTGAAATTAGTGACACCTGAATGTTTCTGCCAACAACGAAAGAGATTTGGGAGGTTATTCGACAAACTTACTCCAAGGCTAAGGATGTTGCTCAGGTGTATGAAATGAAGGTAAAAGCTAGAACAACAAGGCAAAGAGGGAAATTAGTCACAAATATGCCAATCTATTACAAAGTTAGTGGTAGGAATTGGATACCTATAGAACTGTTGGCCTAGAGTGTAGTAATTGTTTTGTTAAAGTAAAATCTTTTACTGAAAAGGCTAGGGTTTATTATTTTCTTAGAGGCCTGAATCCTTAGTTTGATCAAATATGATCGCAAATTTTAGGAAAAGAAGAAGTCTCATCACTAAATGAGAAAATCTCACTTGTTAGAGCTAAAGAAAGTAGATGAATTATGATGCTTGAACCACAAACTACAGAGAATTCAACAATGAATGTTATTGCAGAAATTACTAGAGAAGTGTCAACAAAAGTGCCAAATAAAAGTACAAAAAATGGAAGAGCTAAGTTGACCTAAAGGAGTGTAGAATAGATATGGTAATAGAGACCTCAAAGATAGTCTTTGATGTATATACTATAAGAAATTAAAACAAAACAAAGAATGTTGTTGGAAATTGCTTGGTAAAGCCCCAAGCGAGTGGAGCAATAAGGGAAACCAACGGAAGGCTTCTAGCCCACGTCACTTAAAATAATCAAGCAAAGTTGTAGCAACTAAGCAAATTCAGTAGCAAAGATATTAAACCTGAAAAAAAAGTTACTGTTTTAACTAAGTAAAACATCATATGCGAGTTCATTAGCTCTCTCACGTAACCTATTTCTAAGTTTCGTAAGCTTGATGAAGTATCAAATGGAGAAATATGTTTTGTGTTCCTTTTTGCTTCCAGATAATCCTTCTTATTCAATTGGATTTAATGCCTTGCAAAAATCCTTATCATTTATAGGTAATATATTTAGGCACCATGTACCACATGACCCAGTGGTCCAATTAATTTAGAAATTATGCTCCTTGTCCAAGTAATAGAGAAGTTATTGTTGCTGATGGGTCCCTTACCATTGTTGCTAGCATAGAAGGCATATAACTTAACTTGTCAATCTTATTAAAAAGTATTCTTCATGTTTTTAAGTTATTCAGTAATCTTGTTTCTATACACAAAATGATTGTAGACATGAACTGTATAGCCAATTTTTACCCCTTAGTGAATTTTAGGACAAGGTTTGGGAAAGAGGATTGGACTTGGTAAGGAAAGTGACGGGTGCTATTACATGGAAACTTCAAACCAATCATCTATCAGCAATAATAATCTTTCTTTGTCACTTCTATCATCTTCAAAAAAGTATGTTATTTTGTTTCATCATTTTCATTAGGGGCTTCCATCATTTACACCTTTAAAGATCATGTTTCCTTCTTTTCTTAAAGGGATAGATATAGCGAGTTTTCATTGTGATGTGTGTGACTATGCAAACACACCTGTGTGTCTTTTTCAATTATCAATAAAAGAACTTATACTCTTTTTATTTAATTCATAGTGACATCTAGGGTCCTCCTATCCCTAATATCATTGTCCCTCGTTTTCAATGTATGACACAAAATCAGTTTGGTACTAAAATTAACGAATTTCATTCTAACAATGCAAAAGAATATTTTAGCAAAAATTTGTCATACTTTCAGAAAGAAGCAATTATCCACGAATTATTTTGTATCTACACACCCCAGCAAAGTGGAGTCTCTAAAAGGACAAACGATCATCTTTTAAACAGCATTAGAGCATGCGTATTTCATCAGAAACTATTCTGACATTTGCATGCATAAGATGCCATCACATGTCTTAGATTCCAAAACTCATCTAGCATGTCTTCCTCACTTTTATCTAGATACTTGAAATTCTAATAATCTTATGGCTAAGATTTTGGGTTGTACTACATTTGTTCAACTTCTTGGTCCTCAATAGGGAAAACTGGAGTCTAGAGGAGTCACTTGTGTCTTCTTAAGATACTCACTAGTCAAAAGGGCTATAAATGTTATCATCAACTTTGCAAAGAAAGTTTACGTATCTAATGTACCCTATTATTCTGTTAGGCCTCAAGTTCACTTCCTCAAGTTTCTGAGCAAGTTCATCAAGTTTTTGATTTAGACAAGACAGTTGAATCTATATGGGTGAGGTGGGTTTCAATGGTTGGTAATTTCTCCTTCATACTTTCCATTTGATATTGCATCCTCGTAGTTGGCATTCCCCAAAGAACGAAAGAACTAGTTCTCATACCAAAAATGATACAAACTCATTGGAATAGTAACTTAAAAAAGAAGAGAAGAGAAAATGGAAAGATTTGGTGATGAAAGGTGATGTTATGGATGATGATGAAATTAAGGGCAAAAAGGACAAACATAGTGCACAAGACTCACAGCTTTGCAAGGGTTGAGTGAGGGTTATCAATTGTACATAGCTTTCCTTTTGTATTTTATAAAGAGGCTATTTTGTGACTTGAACTTATAACCTTTCGGACACAAAGGAGTAACCTTACCAATTGCTCCAATGCTGACCTTCTATTGATGATGATAGAATTAAAAAAAAAAAAAAGACAATAACAACTTTTGTGACCTGCCTTTGCCCCAATACCAAAATAAGACTCATTTCATAGTTGCACCCTTTCTCCTTGCATCTAATATTATAAACACATCTGAAAAAATCCTAACATTGACATCTCATTATTTTAGAAACATACTAGTAGACAAAACAACAAAAATAGTAACAACAAATAAAATAGAACATTATGGAAATAAACTCAAAATCTGGATTGCGCTTTCCTTTTAATTCTTTATAGCAATATTAGTAGATGGGCTTCTCTAAAGATTCTCCTCGATGGAGTATTGCAAGCAAAAGCTAACTTGAGGGCTAACATATTTCTAGCCTTTTGAACTCTATATCTAGGGAAGATAAGCTTGAAAAATTGTTTGACATCTCTCTCTCACCATCACCATCCTTACCATTGTCCACTCTAGGGTAGAATCATCTTAGTGAAATGGGGAACCTATTTTTGTTGAGTCTATGATGAGTGATCAATTTGATAGAAAAATTACTATTGATAAAAGTCAATTTGGGATGGTTTATCCAAGAAGTTTAGCGAACAATCCTAACTCAAAGACATTCTACTCCGAATCATCCACTAGTAAATGAGGTAAGTGATATATACGAACCCATTCAATCTGAAATGTCTAGTGAAACAAAAACCTAGGATGACGATAGTGAGTTACGTATTGCTTTGAGGAAAGGAACCCAAGAGTTTACCAAGCGGCTTTTGTATCTTTTATCCTACACTGTGTCCTTCTGTAGATTTTCACCTTCTTACAAAACCTTCTTTACTAATATAAATACTATCGAACACCTAAGATTTTATTGAGGCATTAGCCAAAAGAGAATTGAGGAAAGCCATGAAACTTGAGATGAATGCATTGGAGAAAAATAAAACCTAGGAGATAGTAGAATTGTCGAAGGGGAAAAAAACCAGTGGGATGGAATGAGTATTCACCTTGAAGTATAAAGCTGATGGATCGTTGGAGAGGTATAAAGTGGGACAAGTGACTAAGTGGTACTCTTATACATATGGAGTGGATTACCTTGAGATAATTGCCTCAATTGCGAAAGTGAACATCACAAGGGTCATTTTAGCTAACTTTGATAGGGAATTACAATAGTTTGATGTAGAAACTGCATTCCTCTGTGATAACTTGGGAAAAGGAATATACATTAATATTCTTCTTGGATTCAGTGACAATATGGTAGGTCATAAAGTTTGCAAGTTGGAAAGGCTCTTTACAGTTTAAACAATTACCGAGGTCATGGTTTGGGAAATTTGCTATTGGTAATGATATCTATTAAGATGCAAACAAAGTCAAAGTGATCGTACAATATGTATTAGACATTCAAATTCAGGGGGAGTTACAACACTGTTAAATTATGTTAAATGATATAGTTGTGACAAACAATGATAAAAAGGAGAGAGGGGCCTTGAAAGAATGTTTAATTCAAGAGTTTGAAATAATGAACTAGGCAGTTTGAAGTACTCTGGGAATTGAAGCAGCACATTCCCAATAGAAATACATAATTGATCTCTTAAAAGAAATGGGAACATTAGCTTGGAAATTGACACCAACTCCTATAGATCCCAACTACAAACTTGGTGAAGCTAACTCGCTGGAAACTCATTTATCTACCATATACTAGGCTAGATGTAGCATATTTGATCAATGTAATAAGCCAATTTATGCGTGATCCCCAAGGAGTTCATCTATAGGCTGCTTATAGAATTTTAGACTACTCGAATATATTTTCAAAAGAGATAAACGAGTTAGTCCTATCCTGACATCAATTCCCAGTTGATAGAAGATCTACTTCCAGATATCATCCATTTTTTGTGGCAATCTTGTAACATGGAGGAGCAAGAAGCAGAATTTTGTGGCAAGATCAAGTGCAGAGGCTGAATTTGGATCTATGGTGCTAGGGATTTGTGAATTGTTATGGTTAAAGACTATGCTTGATGACCTGAGATTTAACTGTGATACTAATTCAGCGATAAATATGGCATATAATCAAATACAACACAACCAGATAAAATATATTGAAATTGATATGCACTTTATTAAGAAAAATTAGAAAGTGGATTGATTTGTATGACTTGTATCTAATTGGAGGACAACATGCAGATGTACTTACAAAAGGGCCAAGTACCCATGTATTTCAGAGCATTCTTGGTAAGCTAGGAATGACAAATCCGTATTCCCCAGCTTAAAGGGGAATGCGAAAATGGATTTTGTTGGTCTGCTGCTTAGGTGTCCTTAATTTGTGTGAAGATTGTATACTCCCCAATTAGTGGGATTCCGTAATTTTAGGCGGTAAATTTAGGTAGGTTGTTTTTTTCTTTTTAGGTGTAAAAGCTGTATGTTTATAAATGTCCAATACATTGCTCAGAATAAGATGAGCCTGTTTGCACCAAATTAGCAAGGTCAAAGTGTCTCAACAATTAATATCAGTAATTGTATTTAAGCATTAAACTGCAATATGAAGAAACAAATGCAAAAACATTTGTAAATAAAAGAAACCACTGGATTTTACACTTAAAATAGCCTTCCTAAATCTTCTATTAGATGACATTCTGTCAGTTCTATTCTTGAAAATGTAGATGTATTGACTTTTTAATTTTAAGATAAGCTGACCTTTATATTAGTGTTAAATATAATACATTCATTTGCTTCTTTAACAGAGCAATGTGAGAAGGACAAGTCCCGTGTTCTTGTACATTGCATGTCAGGGAGAAATAGGTAGAATTGCTGTCCTTCTTCCTTTCCCTTTTTCCTTCCTTCTTGGTAACATTTTCCCCTTTAATTGTGGTTCCCAGAAGTGGATATTGATACTGAAGATCTTTTGAAGCTTTGCTTGTGTTATTCCAGGATATTCAATGTTTCTGGGGGTTATAACCATGCAATTGTTAGCAGGTCTCCAGCTATTGTAATGGCTTACTTGATGAAGTCCAAGGGATGGAGGCTTTCACAGAGTTACCAGTGGGTGAAAGAGCGAAGACCATCTATTGACTTAACTCAAGGTATGTGCCCAAGATGCAGATGTTGCACATATGCAGAAAGAAACCAGTTAGGTTCATTGGTAATTTAAATCCCAGATTGAGGTGCTGACATGTTACTCAAGTCTAAAGTACTAGGATTCAACCTAGAATATCGTAGTTCCACATGAGAGTTACTAAACTGCAGTTTTCAAGAATTCAATTGTCAATTGGGTTACTCCTTCTCTTCCCTGAAAAGGATCATGAAGTTAAGAGACTAATACCTAATATGGGGATAGGGTGTTCAACATTTACATGCCTTTGATATTACTGTATTGTACTTGCTTGTCTTCTAGGGTGGAGATCCCCATCTAAATGATACATATCTCACCTCTTTCTTCAAAAGATTAGCTCTTCGTTTTTGGATAGTCATTTTCTACCAGCTACAGTGCTTTGCCACGCCTGAATTTCCGCTTTTTGTACTTCTAGCTGTCTACCAGCTGTTGCAGGAGTATGAGCAGAAGATTTTTGGGTCTTGTCACAGTGGCTTTCCACCTTCAAATATGCCATCCTTTAGCTTTGGCTTCCCGAAGGGTAATGATCCAGTTGCTACTCCTGCTTTCACTAATCTAGGAGCAAGCTCTATCTTTGCCCGCCCTTTGCCAGAGGTAACTGCAACTGAATTCCAGTTTGGAACAGTGAAACCTCCAAGCAATATACCTGAAAGTACCTTAGCAGCAAATCCACCAAATGGTAATGAGGGAGACATTCAAATGGATTCATAAGTTTCTAGAGATCTCTTCTATGCTTTCAACACTAAGAGTTGAAACGGGCATGCAAGTTGTTGAAAGCTTCAAAGTGGAAATTACTGCTTCTGGGGAGTTTTGGAATTTCAATCTGCCTTATGTTATGATTGCTTTACTGTATACCCTGAGTGTTTAATCTAACGGAGTATTGTTTCTTGATTTACTCCCAGCATAAGGGTCAAAAATTGTACTGTTTATACTGTTCCTACTGAAGGTATACTTGTTTTAGGATTATAAAGAACACAAAGAAAGGAGTGAATTAAGAGAATGTGAAATAATAATCTTGGTGAATTTCGAATCAAAAGACTAGTGCCCTTTAGATTTTATCATAAATGCGTTCATTTCGCCTTGTTCTCTTAGGTCCTTAGTAGCTTCATCTCACTATGTAATCATTGCATAAATGGGTTCATTTTGCCTTGTTCTCTTAGCCCCTCAAATCCTTTAGTCCATTAACTCTAGACCAGCCATTCATTTATATGGGTCTATCTATTTATGTGGGTCTTATATAAATAGATGGTTGGGATGAGTTAGCACATAGTTGGTCCAGAGTAAATGAACCAAAGGATCAGGTCCCTTCTCTTAGATCCTTAGTAGCTTCATCTCACTACTGTAATCATTGAACGTTAAGCAGACGTAATCATAAATAGACTTTATGGCATGTCATGCTTTGTGTTTTCTTAAAATTTGGCGACGTGAATTTTCAATAAAATGAAAAAAGAGAAAAATTGTAGTCATTACATGTAAATCTAATTTGGGATAAACTTATTTACGTATATGTTCAATGAAAATAAACTTTTATGACATCTTAATATATTTCATGTCTCCTTCAATTGCTAAGTTGTGTCTGTCCTCAAGTCACCTTAAGTTCTGGAAAGGCTCTTTCTCTTTACCCTTTAATATCGTACAATTTGTAGCTATCAGATATCTTCTCTCTTTCGAACTTAATGCTGCTTCAAGTTTGGTTCACTAGGCTTAGGAGGACATTGCTTTTCGAGTTGGGTGGAACATTGGTAGGCCTTCGTGAACTTTTAGGCTATATTTAGTTGGGGGTTTATTAATAGAATAGATTGAAATGTAATATTATCCTATCGTTTGAAAGGAGGATTTATAATGAAATATAATGAACAATGAGGGTTTCATATTACATCTCATTTCATCCTAAACAATAAAAATATTAGGATGGAATTTAAAATGATAAACAACTTTACACTAATTATATTATAAACTCTTTATCCAAGCAACATTTCACTATATTACATTATAAACCTTTTTATCCCTCCCAAACAACAATTTTCTAATATTACATCTATTTATATTCCATTCAATTATAAATCATTCCATTCCATTCGATTTCATTTCTTTCTATTAAAAACCATACGTTCAATCAAACATAGCCTTAAATTTTAACACTCTCAAACTTGCAAATAGTTTCGAAGGCTAAAGTATAAAAAATGGTTCATGTTAGTTTATACCCTACAACAAATCCATTAGCTCTAATTTAGTGACAAAATAATTTAAATACATTCTTTATTTTTTACTTATTTAGATATATAAGATAAAGTCTATGTGATAATTATATATTGTAAATTAAATTATGTTGAGATTATAATTATGAGATTCAAATTGTATTTATGTATTGTTCTTAAATAGTTCGTAGTCATTATTATATTCATACTGGACATTAATAGAATGAAAAAAAAACATAACGTATTATGTTTTTCCTTATGAAGGAAGTGGTTGATTTTATAGGTTAAAGTGTAGAGATCCTTAAACAATTGTGTATAAGCTTGCTAAACAAATTCATTAAATTGACTCTATATAAAAATTCCACTTGGAACATTACTTGTGTATATATAAAAATTCTTATTGTAATGATTGTATAAGTGATCCTTTAACTTGAGATCTCTAAAGTTATCTGATATAGGGATTTATATGTTTTGAAACTACTTATGACTTATTATAATTAAGGATAACTCAGTTGGTAGTTATTAGATATAACTTGAACTATATGGAGGTAGTTGAGTGATTAGTATAGGATTTATTACCCTAAAGTAATTAAGGAGAATGTTGTCATTATTCTTGATTAGTATTGATTTAGGTAATCCTTGGCCATGGTGAAATAACCCTTTATAAAATAGTTTACAAATGTCATCAATTGGATGAATTACTAATAGTGGAGAACTAACATGATTAGACTCAAATAGAGTAGATATTAATTTCATACTTTATATGTAATCAAAACATTATATGATGAAAGAATTGAATTATACGAAAAATTATGCATGGAAAGGTTAATCAAAACTATTTTGACATTTTTAAAAATTTGGGTAGTTATGATGCGTTATAGACGTCAATCTTGATATATGAATATATGTTATTCAATTAGAGAATTAAAAATAAATTAAAAGAGATTAATTTATCTAATCCTCAATGAGATTTAGGGTTATAATTTATATCCATTGCCTCAATGTGATTTAGGGTTATAATTTATATCCATTGCCAACATGTTTTGAGAACCTAACGAGTCATGCATAAAGAACGAATTGAAGAAAGAATCCAAACTCTTTGATTATCTCATCAAAGCTCATCAAAGCGGATATTCCAACTCCTGGATGCTTGTTTCAATCTGTAGATGGATTTCTAAAGCTTGTATACCTTTTCGCCATCATAGGAGATGAAACCCTCTGGTTATGTCATATACACATCCTCGGTTAGATTTCCATTTAGGAAAGTTATCTTCACATCCATTTTCTATATCTCATAAGCATAATGAGCGGCAATGGCTAGGAGTATCCTAATGGATTTAAGCATTGCTACTAGGCCTAAGGTCTCATAGTAGTCGATTTCTATTCTTTAACGAAAACCTTTCGCCACAAGCCTTGCTTTATAGGTAATCACATTACCATCCATTTACGAGCTTTGTTACAGAGAATAATAGCTCTCAATGTTAAGCACAATGAATACAATGTTTCTAGCTTTCTTAAAATCTCTAACTCTTTCAAAATCACTAACTTTTGCAGTCTTCGACTCCGACTCATATTTATAGCTTTCGTCTTTAACTGCTTCTTGATAACCGCTTCTTTCTTCTTGTTTCTTAATCTTTGAAGAAACAGTAATTCAGTTGAGTTCTGTAACTAACTCAGACTGATTAACCATCCAACGTGGTATCAGGTCTTCGTCTTACTTTCTATCGTCTCATTTTCGCTTCCGCTTCGTCTTAGTTTCCACTCCGTCTTACTTTTGTTTCTCCGCCCCGTCTTATTTTTGTTTCTCCGCTTCGTCTTATTTTTGTTTCTCCGCTTCGTCTTATTTTTGTCTCAACTTCCGCTTCATCTTACTTTTGTCTTAGCTTCATCTTACTTTTGTTTCTCCGCTTCGTATTACTTTTGTCTCCGCTTTGTCTTACTTTTGACTCCGCTTCGTCTTACTTTTGACTTTGCTTCGTCTTACTTTTGTCTTCGCTTCATCTTACTTTTGTCTCTGTTGCATCTTACTTGGCTTCACTTCGTCTTACTTTCTAATATTATTATTATTTGATTTTCATCAAAATTATTAATCGTAAAGTCATTTTGACTTAACA